>JASDQU010880549.1:21804-47875 GCA_032191745.1 Picea mariana
ATATTCTTCTTTGAAAATACTCGTCCATTCTCCCAAAGATTCCAACCATCCATTACTCCATTTGAAAAGAAATAAAAAGTTTACAAAATATATAATATACAAAAAAGAAAGGATAAAAATCCTCCTCTCAATTTCTTGGATCTCTTTGGCTCTGAACTTTCTCATATATTTATACAATGAATGAACAGTCTGGGCGTCACTATTAATTTTCGCCACCTGAAATTTTCCTCGTAAAAAGACATCAATATCTCTCAAATCATGCATTTTGTGGGGAAAATCTCTTCGCGAAAGGTAAATGGGTCCATTTGGGTTCTGGGTTTTCAACCGTTTCTTCAAATTCCTCACGGTTTGGCTGCAATCTATTCTGCAAAATCGTCTGTCTGATCTTGACGCCTTTCCAAATTTTATCTGTTGTTGCTCATAAAATTATTTGTAGCAATCCAAAATTATTTTTGGATTAATCATCTTGAACGTATTTGGATAATAAAATCAAGCCATGATCAGATCTGTATCAAATGTTTGATAATAGAAACATGTGAAACAAAAAGAAACCTAAATTAATAACCTAAAAATTGTGAATAAAACAAAATCTAGAAAAATAAAAAATGAATTTAAACTAATTATAACTTATAAACAAACATTGTTTATAATTTGATTTCAAATATGATCTTAAAATTCTAGAAACTTCAAGTTAATGGAAAAGAGAAAAATATTAATTTTGGCTTTTTACAAATGATAGATAATTATTTTATTATTAGTAGTATTTTGAAATGAGATGTAAAATGAAAGAATAATTTGATTAATTAATATCACCAAATGATTTTATGAAAATGAGAAACCAACCAAGATATTATTTGATGAAGTATTGAACCCATTATTCAAAATAGTCAAACTTGTTAATGAGCAAAAAAAAGAACACACAATTATAATTTAAACGAAATTAAACAGTTGATAAAAATTAACGTTTTTGTTTAAATTGAGATTTTTATGCTCGTTTCTAAATTTTAGCATATACTCTTGTAATGAATGTCTCATACTATAATGAATGTCTTAAGTTTGTCTCAAAGCAAGCCAAGGTATGGAACTATTTGAAAATGTTGATTCTGTAGCTCATCATAATTATCAAGATTTTAATGGGGGCCTTTTAAATTTTGTAAGAATTTAGGGGGAGTTGTTGGGGCCCAACACATCACTGCACCATGTCACCCCTGACTGACAAAATTCTAACATTTCTTAGATCTCACGGTTGATATTCGACCACGTAGGTTTATAGATCTACGACTCTTTTTACCTCAGGGATTCAACATTTGTGAGTGTTGCGATGAAAACTCTTCTCCTTTCCCAAAGTTACCAATCTTTTAACTAAAAGGGCTAGCACCACGCATACCTGGTATATCAACGATGGAGGAAGGAACCGAAGGATCCCTCGATCTACGATTCTAGGTCCTTCGTGGTTCCGACCTTCAGGTTTTCGGATCATGGTTTATTTGGTAAGATAGGTTCACCTAACTACCTGGGTAACTACCTAACGTCGGTCAACCTTACGAGAAACTGAGTCTCCCGGTTACTTTCGGCCAATATAAGGCTGGTAAGGTCGGTCATACTCTGAAGTCCCAAACTTCCAGAGCTCCAAAAATAGGAGGACTTAGCTTCCTTAGGCTTAGCCTAGGGTTCCTAGGTATTGATCATGTGGGTCCTTTCGACCGGGTCTCATCTGCTCGTTTTCCAAATAGAGAGGTCTCCCCTTTCAGGGATTGAACTTCACTATCCTTCCTGAGATTTATCATGAAATGGTTAAGGACTTAGGCCTGAAATCCTGGTCAAACAACAAGGAGGTTAAAAGAGGTATCCTCTTCAGACGGACAGGTTCAGATAGATACAATGTATCTAACTCGATCGTCTTACATGATTATGTCCCAAGAATCCTCAAGAGCTAAGCTGGGGCATACAGACTATCATTCATAAGCATAAGTTCACAAGGATATGAATGCATACACCTATCATAACCATTCCACACAGAAACCATTTATAGATACACATATATACATAAACCCATACATTCATCCCTTATTTCAGTTCAATACATAAGGTAGGAAAATACTTATTTGAACCAGATAATGTGAAGCGACTGCTGAAAGGGGTGCATATTTCCACCCAACCATAGGCTAATCACTCCTAATGGATTCACCACTAGCCACCCCCGAGCTAGACCATGATGCTCCTAGATAAAATCCTTCCTTCTGGCTCAGCAACAGTAGGGACAGAGGTTACTCTCCTCCTCCTGCAGGATCTTGGCAACGGTTTACACAATACCAAGCAAGGAGGACTAACCTCATCTCTCGGCTTGTATCATAACCCTACTAGCCATTTTCTCGTGACTAGAACGCTAATTCCTTAGTTCTTCCTTGAACCTGAGAGCTTAGTCTCTCGTCTCTGCACTCTTCCTCAGTCTTCCTCTGCCTACCACATCTTCCTTTATTGCCTTCCTCAACAAGATTGTGTGTGGATTGAATTCTCAGTCTATGTTCAGGTCTGAAAGCCTTACAGATGGGTGCTTTGCCACATCCCCTCATTAAATATTGAGGAGGTATTCCCACCTATTAGCCTGACTTTAATTCATTCCTAGGTCAGAGGACTGTTCTGGTCCTGAGCAATTAAATCTAGTAAGGTACTGGTTTGGTGGAAGTTAACGCAACCATTCCTCGTCCCCTTCACCATCTCTTTCATAGAATTTGTGGTCTCTCTTAGTACACCCCCTTCTAGCAGTCATGCAACACTTATCCATTTTCTAGTAAATAACAAAATTTACATTTATCGACCTTTTATACAAAGTTCCATCAGATCAAACATTCACACATATTGAGTTTTCCATAGTCTCTTGGCCAATATAGTTATATTTACAAACTGGGTGAAACAAGGTGTTACAATTCTCTCCCCCTTAAAGGAACATCATCCTCGATGTTCTATCTGTCAATATGCTTTGTATATATAGAAGTGAACAAAAATGGATATGCATGTCTCATGTCATCCTCCATTTCCCACGTAGCCTCATCCGGGCCAAAGTGTTTCCACTACACCTTGACCTGTGCAATGGTTCGGTTCCCGAGTGGGGTTTCCTTCCTGTCTAGTATGCATTAAGGTTCTGGTAGGAATTCTCCGTCCGACTTCACCTATATCACATACCAATCAATTATATGATTAGAATCATGTACATATTTTTTCAATAATGAAACATGGAAAACATTATGTGCCTTTATTGTAGGAGGGAGTGCTAGCCTATAGGCTACAGATCCCACTCTATCTAAGATTTCAAAGGTTCCACAATACCGAGGTGCCAACTTGGTATAAGCTCCCATGCTCAGGGAACTCTTCCTGGGCCTAAATATGAGATATACATGGTCTCCTATCTTGAACTCTCTGGGAGTTCTCTTTCTGTCGGCGTAAATTTTCTGTCTATCCTGAGAAATTTTCAGATTTTGCTTTATCTGAATCACTTGTTTTTCCATTTCTTTCAGCATGTCGGGTCCGATTGTAATTCTATACCCTGGATTAATCCAGCTGACTGGAGTCTTTCACTGTCTACCATAGAGGGATTCAAAAGGGCTCATATTCAGTGACTCTTGATAACCATTGTTGTAGGAAAATTATACTAGTGGCACGTAGTCTTCCCACTTCTTAGGCTGATGCATTACATGAATTCTTAGCATGTCTTTTAATATTTGGTTTACTCTTTCTGTCTGTCCATCAGTTTGAGGGTGATAGGCTGTTCTAAACAACAATTTAGTCTCAAAATCAACCATCAAGGATTTCCAAAAGCTTGAAATGAATTTTGTGTCTCTGTCATATATGATCTCCCTATGCATGCCATGCAGTCTGAATATCTTCTTCATGAAAATGTTGGCAATATCTATCACCTTGCAAGTTGATTTTACAGGTACGAAGTGAGAAGACTTGCTCTATTTGTCCACCACTACCATGATGGAATCATTCTGCTTGGCCGATTTTGGTAATCCGTTAATGAAATCCATGGAGATGGTTTCCAATTTTCATTATGGAATTGGTAGAGGTTGTAACAACCTTGCTGTGTGTCGGTGTTCTTTATTAACTTGTTGGCATTCTAGACACTTAGCTAAATAATTAGCTATGTCCTTTTTCAATCCAGGCCAATAGAATTATTTTCTAGTGGCTGTGATCATTTTCTAATATCCTGGGTGACCAATATATGGTCTCTTGTGCAATTCATCCATTATGAACCTCTTCAAGTCGTCACAACTTGGAATATACAATCTGTTTCTGTAAGTCAGTAGGCCTTCATCAAGCATCTGATAGCCTTCATACTTTAGCCATGTAGGCTCTTGCTTTAGGTATGAGGTCATGTTCTTGAAGAATGCATCTATTTCTTATGAATTCTTGACTCTTTCCCTGACATCCGTTTCACAGGTGCATACTGCTACCAGGTGAATCGTTTTCACACTTCTTCTAAGGGCATCAACCACCCTATTTTCCTTTCCTTTGATGTGTTTGATTTCAAAATCAAACTCACTAAGGAGAGCCATCCACCTAACTTGCCTGGCATTGAGACTTGGTTGATCAAACAGGTGCCTCAATCCATAATGGTCTATCATAAGTAAAAATATCCTACCCAGGAGGTAATGCCTCCACATTTTTGAAGCGTGCACTATGGAAACCAACTCTAGATCATGGGTCACATAATTGATTTCATGCTCATTCAATTTTCTGGATTTGTAGCACATTACATGCCCTTCTTGTATAAGAACTCCTCCGAGTCCTTCCTTGTAGGAATCTGTGCACATGAGGAAGTCATTATTAAGATCTACAATCTTCAGCATGGGTGCATGGGTCAGAATTATTTCAGTTACTGAAATCTTTCTTCACATTTTGATGTCCATGTGAATTTAATCCCCTTTTTTTGAAGGGTAGTGATAGGACAACCAATCCTTGAAAATCCTTTTATAAACCTTCTATAATATCCTTCTAGGCCCATAAAGGATATGATATCAGATACATCCTTTGGGGTAGGTCATTCCATAATAGATCTAATATTATCAAGGTCTACTGCCGCTCTTCTTTAGAAATGACATGGCCTAAGTAATGGACTTGCTTCTGGAAAAAGTCACACTTGCTAAACTTAGCATAGAGCCGATGTTCTCTTAGTAATTAAAGTACAAGTCTAATATGTTCTTCATGGTCCTCTCTGTTCTTGGATTAGATTAGGATATCATCAATAAAAACCAATACAAATCTGTGTAGGAATTTGTTGAGTACATTATTCATCAAGCACACAAAAGTGGCGGGGGCATTGGTTAATCCAAATAGCACCACCACAAATTCACAGTGACCATATCTGGTCCTGAAGGCTGTTTTGTGGATGTCTTCATCCTTGATTCAAACTTGATGGTACCCAGACCTTAAGTCAATCTTTGAGAAAATGGAAGCATCCCTTAATTGGTCGAACACGTCATCGATCTTGGTAAGGGGTACTTTTTCTTTATGGTTGTCTTATTGTGTTGTCTATAATCTATGCATAATTGGAGTGTGCCATCTTTCTTCTTCACAAACAATACTGGTGTTCCCCATGGAGACAAACTGGGCTGGATGTAGCCATTGTCCATCATTTCCTTTAGCTGTAGCTTGAGCTCAACTAGCTCAGGTGTACTCATCCTATAGGGTGTCCTAAACACAAGCACTGTTCCTGGTGAAATCTCTATCGAGAAGTCAATGTCTCTTCTCATAGGTAGAACCGATACCTCTTCTAGAAACACGCCTCTATACTCTCTTAATATGGGGTGGTATTCTAGGTTCAGTTTGTCATCCTTAACAGATTCCAACACTTGTATTTCATATAGAGGACATCCCTTTTTGCAATAATTTTTCATTTGAAGGGCTGATATCTGTCTCACTAAGATAGGATTCTGAATCCCTTGGAGGGTTATCTTTCTCCCTTCTTCATTTACACATTCTAAGGTTTTATGGTAACAATCCAACTTAATTTTATAAGCAGCTAACCAGTCCATACCAATCAAAAAGTCATAAGATCCTAGGGGAAGTATGTTAAGGGTCGCTTGGGTGGGAAATCCATCCATGATGAATTGGTAAGTTGGTATGACCTTTGCTACTTTTCTTTTGATTCCAGTGGCTAGTTGTACCAACCATGGATTAACATGTCTAACTAGTTGCAATTTACATTTATCAATAGTTCGAGGGGCCACATAAATCAAATTGTAACCAGGGTCAATTAAAATAGAAACCAAATAGTTGGAAATCATACCTTCCATCTCCACCACTGAAGCTTGGTGTTCGACTTGTTTATTATCCACGGATGCATAAATATGTGGCATGCTCCTAGCCACATCATTGACTGTGGTAGATTATTGGATTTTGTATACCCTCCTACTGCCCTGCTATATGTGTGGACAATCCCTTAGTAGATGTTCTTGTCCACAACCCCAACATTTCAATGGTTCCTTCTTTGGGTTATTAGTATTTCTTGGGGTTTCTCTAAAAGGTTTATTTTCACTTAGGGAGGTGAAGTTTTGCTGATACACACTTCTAATAGGAAGGCTTACCCTAGATTCCTTCCTATAGTTCTTAAATATCGAGGATTTGAACCCCTTATTATTGAATCTCGAACTTCTCTTCTTCTTCCGTTCCTCGCAAGGTTCTGTCTGACTCCCGATATGTTAGTGTCTTATAAGGTGTTTGGTTCGTCAAACTCATTCTTGTTTTGGTAGGTCTGAGGTAACCCACTAATAAATTGTTGCACTTTTACCTTTTCATCCTTTATGTAGGTTACATAGCTCAACAACTCAAAAAATTTATTGACATATTCCTCTATGATGAGTTGTCCCATCTTAATTTCATAGAACTCCTTAGCCTTCCCATCAAAGTATTTCTCTGATAGATACTTATTCTTGAATATTTTCTCAAATTGTTTCCATGATAATTCCACTTCATGGATTCCTTTCACATTCTTAAGGTCTTCCCACCAAATGGACTTTTTTCCATTCAGGTTGAAGATGGTTATTCAAGCCTTCAAGTTTTCAGAGTAGTCATGGACTCTGAAGTACTTCTTTAAACCAAGCAACCAAGATTTTGCCTCTTCCCCTTTCTCAATCTCTCCATTGAAAGAGGGTGGTTTGGATTTCTTGAATTCTTAAAGGTCATGACTTTTGGAATGCTTTCGATTCTTTCCTTTCCTTTGAGAATGTGATCTAGTTTTGCTACTAGAATATCCCTCGGAGTTTCCAGTTCCCTTTCCATAGGACTCTCCTGATGAGTGTCCCCTGTCTCCAGGTTGGACCTTCCTCAAGGTACTCCTCCTAGTGTGGCCACTTATGGGACCACGTTTTCGTATCTCAGGTGGAATTCGACTTCTCTTCGTATGTCATCGGTCCACATGACTAGTTGCAGGTCCATGCTACAAATGCCTATGTATATCAGATAAGCTCTGTAGCAAGACTGCATAATTTCTATTTGTTTCTCTTGCTCCTTTATCAATCTCTCATTGTCAACCTTGCAACTTTGTAATTCGGCCATGAGGCTCCTTACAGTTTTATCCAGATCCGAAGGTGTCTCCACCGCCCTCCTCTTGTCAGATTCTTCATCTCTATTATGGGGGCCATCCCCCACTTCATGGCACGTCACCATCATTTATGATTGTAGCTTCCCATGATTCATTGACTACTTGAGTGCTGACAAAACACTTGTTGTTAGCTAACAATCTATTAGTTCATGAACAACACATAGTTCATAATTCTTAAATACACACATAGTAGAAATCTTTCATTATTTTCTTCAGTAAGGGTTTAACCAGACTCTTTAGGAAAGAGGTAAGGTAGGGTGTCACCCTTAAAGTTATTTAAATATGGTTTTTACACAACTCATTCATGAGCCCAAGAAGACCAAGTGTTGTAACCATTCTCTGATACCAATTTGTAACACACCCGACCCCTAAGTGGCTTTCCTAGGGATGGGGCCTCAAAATTTCGTTCTCCTTAAGTAATCAAATACTTCATTCAAGGTCTCTACTGGTCCAGAGTTTTCCAACCAGGGTCTCCATTTCCAAAACCGAGCCCATAACTAACGAATATATCTCTCTGAAGTTCTTTGGACGTTTATTGGTTGAGGGCCACATGATGCCCACGTGGATCCACCTCAAACGTGCTATTTCCAAGTTCCTCCCTCCACGGTGGAAGACCATCCACTGTCCGATCCCATGACTAGACTTACTCTCTTCCTCCTATATCCGTTGTGGAGGAATTCGACGCTTCGACACTCCGATGCTTCACGCCTCTTTACTATCTATGCATGAGACCACCCAGAGTTATGAACTTCTGAAGTCCCATAAGCTCACCATGTGGCTCCAGCCTTCGGGTCATTCGATATCTCTACCATACTACATCCCAGATCCTTCGGGGTCCCGAAGTCCCGGTCATTTCACCAACCACGTTGGCTAGGCGGACACGTATCAGGAACTAACACGTAGGAGGGGTCAGGGTGACACATGTTATGTTCCAATGGGCCTATAGGGTATGTGATACACACAAGTCTGGGTGACACATGGCATGTCAATCTTGGGTCCAGGTCACCCTCGGTGACATCACTACACCACGTCACCCCTGACTGACAAAATTCTAATAATTATCAGATCTCACAGTCGAGATCCGACCACGTAGGTTTATATATCTACGACTCTTGTTACCTCGAGGATTCGGTGTTCAAGAGTGTTGCGATGAAAACTCCTCTCCTCTCCCAAAGTGCCCAATATACGAGCTAAAGGGGCTAGTGCCATGCGTCCCCAATATATCGACGATGAGGGAAGGACCCGGAGGATCCCTCGATCTACGATTCTGGGTGCTTCGTGGCTCTGGCCTTTGGGGTTTCGGATCTCGATTTAGTTGGTAAGATAGGTTCACCTAACTACCCGGGGAACCACCTAATACCGGTCAACCTTATGGAAAACCAAGTCTCCCAGTTACCTTCAACCAATTCAAGGCTGGTAAGGTCGGTCATACTCCAAAGTCCCAGACTTCCGGAGCTCTGAAACCAGGAGGAATTAGCTTCCTTAGGCTTATCCTAGGGTTCCTAGGTATTGATCATGTGGGTCCTTTCGAACGGGTCTCATCCTCTCATCTTCCAAATAGAGAGGTCTCCCCTTTCAGGGCTTGAACTTCGCTATCCTTCCTAAGATTTATCATGAAATGGTTAAGGACTTGGACCTAAAATCCCGGTCACACAACAAGGAGGATGAAAGAGGTATCCTCTTTAGACGGACAGGTTCAGATCGATATGATATCTCTAACTCAGCCATCTTACAGGCTTATGTCCCAAGAATCCTCAAGAGCTAAGTTAGGGCATACAAACTATAAGTCAAAAGAATAATTTCACAAGGAGATGGATGCATACACCTATCATAACCATTCCACACAAAAACTATTTATAGATACCCATATATACATAAACCCATGCATTCATCCCTTATTTCAGTTCAATACATAAGGTAGGAAAATACTTATCAGAACTAGATAACGTGACGTGACTACTGAAAGGGGTGATCATTTCCACCCAACCGTAGTCTCAGTCACTCCTAATGGATTTACCACTAGCCACCCCCGAGTTAGACCATGATGCTCTGGGATAAAATCCTTCCTTCCGGATCAATGACAGTAGGGATGGAGGTTACTCTCCTCCTCCTGCGGGATATTGGAAATGGTTTACACAATACTAAGAAAGGAGGACCAACCTTGTTTATCAACTTGTATCATAACCCTGCTAGCCATTTTCCTGTTACCAGAATGTTCATTCCTTAGTTCTTCCTTGAACCCGAGAGATTAGCCTCTCGTCTCTACACTCTTTGCCAGTCTTCCTCTACCCACCACACCTTCCTTTCTTTCCTTCCTCAACAAGATTGCGTGTGTCTCTAATTACCAGTCTGTGGTCAGGTCTAAAATCCTTACAGATGGGTGCTTTTCCCCATCCCCTCATTAACTCTTGAGGAGGTCTTCCCACCTACCAACCTTACTGTAATTCATTTCTGGGTCAGAGGACTATTCTGGTCCTAAGCAATTAAATCCAATAGGGTATTGGTTTGGTGGAGGTTAACACAACCATTCCTGGTCTCATTTACCATCTCTTTCATAGCATTCACAGTCTCTCTTAGTACACCCCCTTCCAGCAGTCATGCAACACTTATCCATTTTCTAGTAAATAACATAATTTACATTTATCGACCTTTTATATAAAGGTTCATCAAATCAAACATTCACACATATTGAGTTTTCCATAGTCTCTTGGCCAATATAGTTATATTTACAAACTAGGGGAAACATGGTGTTACAAAGGAGGATTTCCATAGTACAACACTCCAAGAGGCTTTAATCAGGTTGGACTTGGAGGATTCGACATAGGTCGAGGACATCGAGGATTTGGTCGGGGAGGCAGGGGACCGATAATTTGTTATAACTGCAATCAACCAAGACATTTAGTGAGAAATTTCCTAAATCCTTTCATGATGTGCACATATTGCATAGCATTGGATCATGTGACAAAATAATGTCCTCAACTAATAGAGAAGTGGAAGGCGAGAGGAAATCAGAACCAACATCATAACCAACATCAGAACCCACAATTGAATCAAAACCAGAACATACAGATGATAGCCACTTAGGTACATGATGATGAGCCAAGGGTAGTAGCTTTTAAACATGGTGGAACGAGCATCGGGCTAGATGCGATGGAGAAGGGAAAAATAGTTGAAAAATGGATAAGGAAAGCAATGGAGCCCAAGCTAGCATTCAATTCACAAAAAGAAAGAGAAACCTATCAGAAAGTAAGGAAGGAGATACTAGGACCAGACTGGATAACATTAACATCAAGGACACCACTAGTATAAGATATGATGCCAATTTATGCTCACACTATTCCATAAAGTCCAGTCGAAAGGTAAATATTTTGAAAGACTTTCTAAGGAGTTGTTTAGAGTTGATGCAGGATGAAAAAACATAGAATGCACTATGCAAAATGATTAATCAGTGGAAACAAGACAAAGACGTACCTAAGATGAAAAAATCAATGAATCAAGTATTGCACAAGAAGATGACAAACAAAGAATTCAGATCAAGTGCACATATAGGAGAATATGACATGGACAATGTCATCTTGGATTTAGGATCATATTTCAATGTTCTTCCAAGATAGACATGGGAGATGATGCGGAAACTGAAGCTATTTTTGTCAACTATTCAGTTGAAGTTGGAAAACCAACATAAGATAATACCGATCGATAGATTGGTAGGAGTACATGTTAATATAGATGGAGTGTGAAGTGTAGCTAAGTTTGAGGTTATTGAGATTGTGGATAACAGTCATCCGTATCCAACTTTTTTTGGATTGGATTGGGTCTTCGAAAATCAGGTGATTATTAGCTTGAAGAAAAGAGAGATGATTTTTGAAGGAGGAGGCTTAAAGATCACTGCACCATTAGACCCTATGGAGGCAA
Organism: Picea mariana; assembly: GCA_032191745.1. NCBI lineage: Eukaryota > Viridiplantae > Streptophyta > Pinopsida > Pinales > Pinaceae > Picea > Picea mariana. Next base: position 33,323 of record JASDQU010880549.1, read on the forward strand.
GGCGATATGTGGAGCCCGCGAGAAAGGAAATTGATAACTTATATAATAGGATATTGTGCATGGATGACTACGTCAATCCCACTGCAGATGATGCGCTTAGTTGGAGAAGCATAAGCTCTTGTGCATCAGACTCAAAGGAAGTACTTGAACATTGGAAACATCGGTTTCATGAAGTTTCGACCAGAAGGTGTTCTTGCATTAATCGCTCTTTGTGTTGGATCAGAACATAGGTATGCGAGCCACCAAAGTTTGAGGGAATAACTGAGGTAAGTTCCTTTTTTAATGAATTTGAGCTACAGATACCTGAACATCAAAGGTTGTTAGCATTAGATGTGGCACTAAGAGAAACTTCAGTGAGATGGTGGGCAACCCACAAGGAAGGGATAAAGGATTGACAACATTGTAAAAGGATGATGCATATTAGGTTTGGAAAAAAATACATTATGCACAAGTATACAGGGATGAGTGATCCAAAGGATCATGTTGCATGATGTATTATAACATGGAGGAAAGTGCCGAAGAAGGAATGGATGCACAGGTTCATACATACACTGGAGACAGTTCCCAGGAACTAGTATTTAGAGCTAGAAGTGCTCAGAGGGATGATAGACTGGGAAGAGCTCACCCAAAACTTTAAGGTAACATTTAATTTTGAAGCCGATTCACCTTTAGTAGATGCATCTTTACAAGTCATTAGAGCTAAAAAATTTACAGAATATGTTCAAGTAGAAATTGTACCTACATGTAGTGCGCACAGAGTTTGCGACATTCCATGAATTATTAGAATGTTATAATGTTACCAAGGAAAACCAATAAGAAGAAGACCCAAGAAATGTATAGGTACTAGAGACTGAAGTGGAGCGTGAAGTAGTAGGTCCAACACTTGAATCTGATGCATATGTGAAGCCCTTAAGAGTACAGAAAGTGAACATTGGCACGAAGGAGAAACCAAAGTTTGCAAACATTGGTGATTATTGGAATGATGAGACTGTGGAAAAAATTGTAGTCCTATTGCACGAGTATTATGATCTCTTTCCCACAACATTTTCAGAGATGAAGGGAATATCTGGAGAATTGGGTGAGATGAAGATTCCATTAGAACCCAATGCTAAGATAGTAATACAAAGACCTTACAGATTGAATCCAAAGTACAACGAAAAAGTGAAAGCAGAGCTTGAGAGAATGATAGATGTTGGTATAATTGAACCCATTGTAGAGTCAGAATAGATAAGTCCAATGGTGGTTCAAGATAATAAAACAAGTGGTATTATAATTTATGTAGGCCTAAGGAAGTTGAATGATTCTTGTTTTCATGACCCATTTCCGACCCCCTTCTCAGATGAAGTGTTAGAAAACATAGGAGGGAAGGAGTACTACTCGTTCACTGATGGATTTTAAGGAAACCATCATATAAAGATTGAGCCAGAAGATAGAAATCAGATGACATTTGTTATAGAATGGGAAAGCTACCAATACACAATGATGTCATTTGGGTTAAAGAATGCACCTACTGTGTTTTATGGAGTAGTTGTCAAAACCTTAAAGGAGTTTATTAATAAGTTTCTTGAAGTGTACCTAGATGATTGGACTGACTTTAGCCTATTGAAATATCACATAGAAACTCTAAGGTTGTTTATTTATAAATGTATGCAATATCATATTTCATTAAATTTGAAGAAATGTATTTTCTGCGCACCGTTTGGGATATTGTTAGGTCATGTGGTATGCAAGCAGGGTTTGTTAGTTGATCTTGCCAAGATAACAATAATTGTTAATTTTCCACGACCTGAATCAGTGAGATAGTCGAGAACACCTTTGGCTCATATCGAATAATACATGAAATTTATTAAAGTTTATGCACAGATTACATCTCCAATGGAGAAGATATTGAAGAAATGAGCTAAGTTTCAATGAAATGAAGACTATCAGAAGGGTCTGGATGTATGAAAACATAATTTACTAACCACACCCATTTTGGTGTTCCCGGATTGGAAGAAAGAGTTTCACGTTCATGTGGAATCGTCGTTGATACCGCTCAATGTAGTGTTAGCCTAGCCAGGATAGGGAGATTTAGATCATCCAATTGCTTTTGCTAGCAGGAAGTTGTCAACCACTGAGAAGAATTACACGATGATATAAAGGGAAGGCTTGGCAATGGTTTATGCCTTGTGTTATCACACTAAGTTGCCTTGGGTCTTTAGCCCTTAGTTTTAATTTTTTCTAAGCCTTTAGATTTTTTAATTTTGATTTGTTTCTTAAAGGTGTGATTTACTTAGGTTACCTTGATAAATAAAGGCTTAAGTCATGACTCAAGTTTTGATTCTCACATAAACTTTTGGCCTAGGTTCATTTTCTTGGATTATGTTTTGACCCCCTTCATGACTTGACACTAAGCCTAACTCACCCCACGACCAACTTGACTTGAAATGAAACTCTCCTCACTCATGCCTTTGTATCCTTTCCATGCTGTCCCTTTGTCCTCTTATAATGGTCAAATCAACTTTTTGAAAAGGGAACGCTGCCAACTCACTGGGAGTTTCCATAGTGCACTCCCTGTCCTTCATCTTTTACCATGATTTGTTATTATAGCGTTGATGTCATTTCTTCCTTGTTTTCAGCACCATGGTTAGTTAAAAGATGCCTTTGAGGATTCAATCTTTATGATCTTGCTAACGGTTTTCAAATTTTGAAATTTCTAAACCCTACACTGCAAAAACTACCAATTCGGACTAGTTGGTAGTGGAGCTACAGGATCGGATGCTGAGGTGGATCCGAAGTTTGAGTTTCTCGTGATACTCTCCTAAAAATTAACTGAACTCCAATTTATCATCATTCTTCTAGTATTCCATGGTTTCCCTCATCTGCATATCAATTTCAAGGATTAATTATCGCTTGGAGTTTTGGTAGCGATCGTGCCTGCAAAATTGGAGGAGGTCTTTTCCCTCACACTTTCCTATCATTCTTTCTTTCACCCAAACCTGTAGTTACCATCCCCTAGTTTTTAGTTGTAATACATACATTTACCTTTCTCTCGAGTTCTAAATACCCAAGCAAAATTCACCTCTTGTATGCACGATGTACTACCTAAAATCACTACTGAACTATGATGCCTTTTCCCCTGCTTCCTCTACCATTTGAATTGGAGTGTTTTAATCTAGTTTTCACAGACTATTGCAGTGATCTCCTCCTTCATATTATTATTCCTCTGCTTTAAGATCTGTGAACAATCAAAGGGAGGGAAATTTTCATCCATTGTTTTCCTAAGCCAATGTTCAATATCAATTCCTTATTTAAGTTTGCCTCCTTTGTTTTCCTAGCCATCACAGCGCCATAGATTTTGACCTTTCATCCTAAACTATGGAGACACCTCAGAAGAATAAATCTCACAAGGGAGGGACTGTGGTTAGAACTGAGCTTGCAGACATGCAATTATTTGAGGCAGAGCCCATGGATAAAGAAGATTTTCAAAGGGTGGGTTGCCTTACTTTCTGCCAAAACATGCAGAGGGGTCATCCTAAGGTGGAAAGGCAATTTGCCTCACATTTTGATGGCATGAAGACTAAGGTAGGGGACCTAGAGTTTGAGGTGTCTGAGACCTCTATTTTAGAAGCCACATGGATTCCTATCATGGGAGAGAAATGTCTTAAATCCATGGCTTTGAATGCAGCCTTTTCCAAAGAATTCCTTAAGCCAGAATATTAAACTGACAACCTATCCAAAGGGGTACCAAGAAGTCATCTAGTTGAAGAGTTTGATAAGATGTTGAAGATCATCCAAACTTATTTCACATGTGAAGGGAGGTTTAATACACTATACCAATACCATATAAGGCTTTTGCTGCATTTTACTGGCAAAGATGAAATGAACATTCCTTTCTATTTGTTGAGAAGCATAGGGAAAATGTGAGATAGAGTTCAATCCAAATCAGAGACTATGGATACTAGTATTTTTAATTCTGGGTTGATTAAAATGTTGGTTTCTAAAGAGATGAGAAAGAGGAACATCTCATGGGAACAATTCATTACTTCTGCTCACATGAAATTGGACATAGCAGCCACTCCTTAGTCACATATACCAAGTCCTTTTCCATCCACCAGTGCTTCTCCAACATGAACCAACAAGAAAAGAAAGAGTAAGGCCCCTACTCAAGACCGGTAGATCATTAAGGAAGTTGAAAAAATAGAGAGGGATGCCTACCATTCTCCACAGAGAGACCTTTCACCCCCTCCTACACCAGAATTAGAAGAGGTCCCTTCCTCTACTAAAGCCACAACCAAAAAAGGAAGAAAACTACACTTCTCTTCATATCCTTCAACAACTAGCACACAGGTCAGAAAGCCTTTCAAAAGGTCATCATCTCTCAAAGGGGTTGTTGAAGAACAAGTCCTACCAAAGGTTTCCATTCTGAAGAAAAAGAAAGATAAGGGAAAATTCATTGAGAAGCCTGTTGAGATGGAAGAGGTAGTCCTTGTGCAAGAAGAAGATGAAGCCATGGAGAAGCCAATTGAGACTATCCACATCACCAATCCACGTAGCAACCACACTTTCAAAAGATTGATTAAACAACTCATGGAAGCTAGGAAGGAGGTGGCTTGTCTGAAATCTGAAGCCCTATCTGAAAGGATTAAGATGAAAGAGCTCATGGATGGTTATAGCCACACTCTTGATTTAGAAATATTTGCAGCAAGAAGAGCCCAACCTCTCCATAGGCAACTCAAGAACCTTTATAGGAAAAACAAAGAATTTTAGTCTTAGAATAGAAAGCTCAAAGCAGAGTTGCAACAATTCAAGGATGAGATGGCTCAAAGAAACTTGAATGTGTTGGTTGAAGTTGCTATTGAAAAGGAGAAACCAGTAGCCAAGAAAAGAATAGCTCCAGTGAAGAAGCCTGTTAGTACTAAAGGGAAGCATGTTGGTGTGCCAAAGGGAAGTCCTCCTTCCGCAAGAAGGAGTGTCAGGTTGATGAAGTGATCGATGAAAGGTGAGCTCCATTTTTGAGAATGGCCCCTTTTTGCAAGGATAAGTGCTTGAGGAAATATTACATTTTTCCACTTATACAGGATTTATAGGCTTCTAATGCATACTACTCAGGGTTTTCGGTGTTTTGAAAAGATTTAATCTCTTCAACAGAAATAGCACAAACATTCTGTAGCGCTATGGCACTACATAATTGTCTAAATCACATATACTATCAGTCTACTGCGTAGAGCGCTACCTAATTTCCTAATACTAGTGTAGCGATGGCACTGCTAACTTCCCAGGGTGCTACCAAATCTGTTAAGAAGTGAAATGATGGTGCTACCAAATTCGTTTTGAGGTCGGACGCTACACATTCAACAGGATCAGTTCATCATTGGCGCTACCGAATTGCACCAGATACATAGGCATGCGCTACCAAAATTCACACAGAGAATGAATTACACAGGCATGCGCTACCGAAATTTTAACAAAGGCCGAATTATGCACAGAGAAGAACAGGATCGATGCTACCCATTTTTCATGCCTATTTTGGGGGTTGCGCTATGGAATTCCAGAAAGTTTTGTGGAGGCACTACACAAGTTCGATAGCCAGAGCGCTACCAAATGACGCTACCAACAGGTACCTGAAATCAAGGGGTTCGAGTTATCATCCTCGTGAGTGGTTGATGATGTGGAGAATGGATAAGATGGTAGCTGACAACATGATGACAGTTTACAAGCCTCTGCAGGACACTTGGCATGCAAGGAGATGTGCATCAAGAATATCAATTCAGTTCAAAGTTGGTTGGATAAGTGGCCAACATTTTCCTTTTTTATAGCACAATTGTTAGCTTAGTTGTTAGAGGAAATAACTATTTGGAGAATTTCATGGGAGGAAGGCCAACTTGCACCTCCAGCTATTGCCTTTCCTTTTTTGTTATAAATAGATAGTCCAAATTCTTTAGTAGGTTCGAATGGTTGAGCTAGGATCCCTTATTGTAATATTTTGATGAAGCTACTGGTTAACTGGTTATGTACTTGATTTGAGACATCTTGATTAATAGAAGTCAACTTTCTTATTCCATCTTATTTGCCTTTGATATTTAAGTATTCATGATTGAATGATTCAAATGAATTGTTGTAGTGTTATTATGATGAATGTTTGATTATAGTACTATTATGATGTTCTTCAGTTTCCTTAAACTTTGAATTCAATAAGATCTTGGGTTTGAGTTTTCCTCCTTAGGCTGCTTGAAGACCTGATGTCCATAGTAGACCTATACATTCTCCTCACCAAAGTCTTCTCTCTATTCACCTTTACTCCCACTCACTGACTGAAGTTGATCAAGACCCCAATTGCTTGTGCATGCTAGCCCAGATTTCTGAATTAAAACATTATTATCTTGAGTCTTATCTATTTGACCTCTTTAAACTCATTTACGTTTACATATAACCTGATGGGTACTGGGCTTACCTTCTATGAAATCTGAGGGTGATTCCTAGTGCTAACACCTTGCATAAGTTTAGACACTACTTGTTGGGGTCCCATTTCAAGATGTATACATACCACCCTACACTCATATATCCAGTGAACAAGCCAATTTTGGGGGGGAGAATTTGGATATGGTTACTGTCGTTCCAGGAGTATGATTTCAAATTTATTCTGAAGCTAGGGAAACTAAATGCAGGACCAAACCATTTATTGCGAGGATAAGATACAGGGAACCTAGATGATAAATTACCATATGCACAGTTATTCTCAGTTCAAATGGTAGACGACCACTTTGTAGAAATTGTTCAATTTTTAAGTATAAGAGTGGATCCATTCGACATGACAATAACCAGAAGAAGCAACTAGTGGTTAAAGCAATCGATTACCAGTTGATCACAATACAATTATATAAGTTAGGAATAGATGGGATACTGTGACGATATGTACTATAATATGAAAGACCAATGATCCTAGAAGAGGAACATGATGGAATTGAAGGAAGACATTATGCAGGAAAGGCGACAACACAGAAGATCTTGTGCACAGGGCTATGGTGGCCTACCCTCCACAAGGATTCTAATGAGTATTTTCAAAGTTGCAATGTTTGTCATAGAGTAGGAATATTGTTGCGAAGGGATGAGATGCCTTTTAATACGCAAGTTACCTTACAGGTTTTTGAAAAATGGGCCATGGATTTTGTCGGACCGATTAATCCACCAGTGAGGAGAACATGAGCTAGGTACATAATTACTGCGAAAAACTACTTGACAAGATGGGTGGAGGCAGAACCAGTTACAGATTGCAGTGCAGAGACCGCTACAGGATTCTTATTCAAGAATATAGTTACAATGTTTGGGTGTCCTAAAGTATTGATGACTGACCAGGGGACTCATTTTTTGAATAATACAATTGCAACATTAAAAAAAGAGTTCCATTTTCAACATCAGAAGAGCACTCCCTATCACCCGTAAGCTAATGAAACTGTGGAAGCCTTCAATAAGATACTGGAGAATGCATTGAACAAGGTATGCAATGTAGGACGTGATGACTAGGGTATAAGGATCCCTACAATGCTTTGGGATTATAGAAATACATGCAAGAAGTTGACATGACAGACACCATTTAGATTAACATATGGCCAGGAAGCAATCATGCCCATGGAATTTCTTGTGGTGAGTTTGCGCATTATTGCGATGGCATACCTTACGAATTTCAGTGCAGTAGAATAAAGGCTATCACAATTACTAGTGTTAGAGGAAGATCGATTTATGGAAGGGTTCCATCAACAAGTACATAAAGCACGTGAAAAGGCATGGAATGATAGACACATCAAGTAGAAGAAGTTCCATACATGAGATGTAGTACTTCTTTATAACGATAAGTTATTATAGCACCTAAGAAAGTTTAGGATGCAATGGTTGGGGCCATATGTGATCAAATATGTGATTGATGCATGTGTTGTTCAATTATAACAATTTGATGGACAAGTCATGGAAGGAATAGTGAATGTGTTTCTATTAAAAATGTACAGGGATGGTTGTCCTTACTTACACTAGGGAAGTTGCACAGACTAAATTGTATCATAGTGTACTATAGGAAGAAAATATAGTAAAAGAAAGAAAAATCAAGTAAAACAAGAAAAAGCATGAAATCGGTTCAACAAAGAAGTTGAAAGTTTAGAAATCCAAGAAATTAAGGCTAGAAGATGAAGAGGAAAAGGAGGAAACTGTCACGAAAGAGAAAGAAGAAGGCAAACAAATGAACAAGGAAGAAATATTGCACAAAGAGAAGAGATTGTGCAAAAGGAAGAGATCGCGCAAAGATACATGATTGCGTAGATGACAACTAAGAGCAATTAAATCAGTCCATGATGTGACATGCAGTAAAGATATACCATGATGAAGAAGTAGTGGCACCATGTAACATTAAATGCAGAAGATCATGACAGATTGCAGAATTGAATGAAGAATTCACTAAAGATATAGAGTAATGGAGAACTAAAGCAGGTAATGAATGCCAACCACTAGTGGATTAGACAAAAATATTAGGCGCTAAGGAAAGCCACAGTTGGAAATGAAGTATAAAAGCATGCAAAGGGACAAAAAGGGAAGTTTATTGTTAGTTAAAGCTTGCATACAGAGACAATTTTAAGAGCCAAAGATACAGAGCCAAAGTTACAGAGTTGAAGTTCAGAGTTACGGAGCACCAGTCGCAAAGGAATATGGCACCACCAAAAATAGCCAGAGCATCAACATTAGTATCAAAGAAACCACGTGGTTAGCCTACAACGCTATCGATAGTTGAAGAAACACATGAGGCATCATCTTTAACAAAAATATTCCCCAGGGATTATAGCCCACCAAGAAACCCATCTTTGAAGCAAGTCAACTTATAGAAGGATGCAAAGTACCCTCTAATAAAGCTATCGATTCCATAGGGAATCATTGTGGAAGGGGATATGTTAGTTTTAGTACTAGCTCTGGAATATGATGAACATGAAATCATGGATGAAAATACGTTTCCATAGCTAGTACCCAACAAGTTCCTAAGGAAGTTCATCAATGTTGAGACTCATATGATAGTCATAGAACCACAGGTGTGGGCTACAGGGTTACAAAAAGAAGGTCTCCTAAACCTGTTTGATATACCACATTTTGGACAGAGCTAGGAGATCAATGCATGTGTAAAAATGATTCTAAGTTGTGTGCATGGGGGATACATGTGTCTCAATAGGCTAGTATCCATTGATACATATTTGATAGTGCGCATCACCAATCTTTCGTCGCAGGGGGAGGACCCATCTTTTTTATTTTTTGATAAGAAGAATGAGAAATCTCTCACTGAGAGCATGAAATAGAAATTCCATACTTTCCGTGGACAACAAGGATTGGATGTCGCAAGCATCTGCGACCCGGTGATAAGATTTGTGATGCAAGACTTAGATTGTAAAATATTAAGGAAGTGCATAAAAGATCAAGTACCAACAATGGTCATAGAGACAACAGAATGATGTGTCAAGGTTCAACAACAAAATGATGTGTCAAGGTTGTCCAAACGAACTGGGAAACGTTTTTGTTAAACCACTTTTTGATCGATTCTGAGGAAGCGCAGGACAAGGGGACCAAGTTCCACTACTACTAGTTATTGATCCTAATAGCGCTATTGTCTTGGAGGGAGCCATATGATAGTTAGTTTTTGGGAGACATGGGGAAGCCTTGTTTAGACGCACATTATCAGAACCTTTGGTATACTACACAGAAGGAGCACCATATGGATAGTAATGTCGCATTCTATATTTACAAGGAAACTATCAGGGACAACATAGATAAGACTCCACACATACTGCGACAGGTGGTCGAGGCATATAAGGAAGTGACACATTTTAAGGCAGGGCATCACCACATGTATGTACAAGCAAATAAGGACCCAAATCAACAATGGTTGCCAACACAATATGAATTGACAGAAGAGGAGATGACACACATTATGGTTGATTGGGACAATGAGTGGAAGATTCCACCAACAGAGATAGGGTCATCAGAGAAGGAAAACTCGAAAATAGATGAGTTCGATGAGGATGAAGAAGAAGGATACGACTAGGATAGAGGAAAGGGCCCAGATGAAACAAATAAATGAACAACACCACACACTGACAAAAAGATAAAATAGCCAAATATAAACAGAACTAGACAACAATGACTGAAGCACAAAGCCGTTAAAGAAGTGGCTATCCAGGATTTGACTAAGGATGATTTGGATAAGATAGGTGACCAAGTAAAATAAGTCACTGATGACGTGTTTCAGTGCACAACACAACAACAATAATAGATGAACAAACACATGTGGGAAAAATGGTAGAATTGCGACAACTATCAGAAGCAACAAACATCGTGTCAGAGCGACAGATGGAGGAGAAACCAATGAAAAAAACTACCAATACTGAAAAGGCAGTGCCAAAAATCTCCCAGTCCTTAATAGTTGCAGGAGAATGAAGATTGGTTACGCTAGCGAGAGGGGAAGTCAAGTTTACCATGACAAAAATGCAGGAACAGGCTAGGGCACTAGGTCACATTGACTTAGTACTATCACAACTGCCAATGGACGTATTGAAAGAATTACAGATGAGAAAAACAAAAGAGATAAACACGATGTGTGCAAAAAAGACATCCAGCGAGTTAGTGAAGGTTACGATAGAAAATGTCACATAAGAGATGAAGTACAAAAAAATTAAACTAGAGCTTGATGAGGCTGCACAAAAGGTAGAGAGAATGCAACATGCATCCAAGAAGGTATATTAAGAACTCCTAGAGGCACATAAAGAGAAGGAGACCTCGGTGGAATATCAAGTCACGAATATAAGTGAAGACATTCAGGGCTTCCATGCACGAATAGTTGATCTAGAAGCATGTGTGACACCAAGCACCCCCCCTGAAGAAAGGGAGAAAAGGGATCAAACAATGACAACAATGGTGGAGAGTATAAAGAATCTCGAGATAGAATACGCTAAACTTCATACAAAAACTATGGGGTTCTGGACACAATTGAGTGAAGATATGGTCCAACAAGAGATAAGTCAGAAGATTTAGATTGTGTAGGAAAAGGCGCAAAAATTGCAAGCAATGATGGGCACATTACTGCTAGTAGAGGTGGTAACAACAATGAATGAGAACAAAAAGTTGTATTCATAAATGAATTAGCTCAGGGTGGAGCAACATGATTAGGCACAATGAGTAGAAGTATTATAGGAGGAAGCATACAGAGTGACAAAATCCTTAACAAAAACTCAAGTGATAATCAAACATGAAATTGATGAAAGTGACAAAAAGATGTAGACTCGGATCACTACTGATACAGTTGACCAAATTTTGCAGAAGGAACTAGAGGTCAAGGAAAAGGCCAAAACAATGAAGGTGACCTTCGAAGCATTCATGACACACTAGAAGAAGGCCTGAGTGGCTAAGGACGAGCCACAAGTGAGTGTTGGGGGCTTGTTGGATAGACATTTTGGACAAGTTTTGGGATCTGTGCCAGAAAAAATTCAAAGAAGAAAAGGCAGTTAGAATATTGGTTAGAACGCACGACGGGAGCAGACTTTAAGGAGTCAAAGAACGCGAAAAAAGGATGCACGACAGAGAGATGTGTGAGGCTCAAGCAGCAACCATTTTCCTTAGTTACAAATATGCTCCTAAATCTACTCCTTTAGAGGCAACTTTCTCACCCTCCTATAGATAGATTTGGGGTTTGGGGGTGTTTTGATGGTACAAGTCAAGGTCGACCCCCTCTTTGTGGGGTAGCTGGAATTTTCTATTTAAATTAGACCAATTTCATTAGTTTTAAAGTTGGATGAGGAGGGGGGTGTAACAATTATGCTAAAATCCCTAGCTTAAAGATTTTCTTTAAACTATGATCTAAAAATGATGTTTCCAATTTTCATGTTTTTGGGGATTCTCAAGTGGTAATCAATTAGATGTTTGGGAAGAATAGAATGTCAAATCTATTCTTAAGGGGCTATCTTTTAGGAAGTGAGGAACTCTTTCTCTATCTTTAACCAAATCTCTTTTGCGCGCCTTTTTTCGAGAACTCAATTGTGATGTTGACAATCTTTCAAAAAAAGGTCTCAACTTGGCTACTGGTTCATGCTCTTGGAGGGAATCACACTATGGGTTCATCTTACATGATCATATAATTTCTATGTTCATTTGAGTAGTGATTTCCATTTTTTTCTTGCATGTTATTCATTTGTGTCTTGATTAACTTGTTTGGTCTTAAAGATAGCAAACCTTGCTATAGATAAGTTTAAAACACTAATCTTATTGTTTATTATTAATTTATTTAGAAGATTTTTTTTTTAATTATTATATAATTATTGATATACAAATATTATATATATAAAAATTGGATATAGTTTTATAATTTGATGTTAATATGTATATGGAAAAAACTATATATAATTCTATATATTTTTAATAAAAAATATATAAAAAAAACATATAAAATTATTAAAAATATATAAACAAAACATATAAAATTGTTAAAGTATTAAATATCTTTAACACAAGCATTTACAAAGTATAAATCTGACTTCTTATTTAATAAAGTTAAGTTATTTATTAAATGTGTCCATTATCAATAGGTGTACACCTTTCAGCCTAATTATAGCACAGAGTCTCCAATTTGTTCCAGGTTTCTTTATGAGAATGATAATCCAACTATGTTTTTTCACCGTTGAAACACATGAACATTTTGCAGGCACCTTTACAGTTGCGAGAGTTGGAGATTCAGGCTCCCCTTTCAGACATTCCAAAGTCTACTAATTGATCCTTTTCTCGGACCCGTATAATTGCCAGAAGAATTTTGGCTTCTGCAGTCCTTGAAGGCCTTGGTGTTAAAAAGAAGCTTACAAATTGAGTCACTGCCCAAGTGCTTGGGAAATTTAACCAACCTCCAACATATCCAGTTGGAGAACTGCACCGTTTTGGAGCGGCTGCCAGAATCCTTTGCTAATTTAGCTAACCTCCAACAGATCCAACTGGGGGTTATCATTACTTGATTGTTATTATATATAAATTTGAAAGTTGATGTTGCATAGTTATAATGTATAGTTAATCTATTATTAACAAATTTTACTGATTATTATATTTATATTTTATTTTTTATTTAAAAGTAAAGGATATATTAGAGTTTTTAAAATGTAATTTAATTTAATTATTATATTTATATTTTATTTTTTATTTAAAAGTAAAGGATATATTAGAGTTTTTAAAATGTAATTTAATTTAATTTTTAAAAAATTAATGAATATATTTGTTTATTTATATAATATATAAATTTGTGATAGGTATATTTTATAAAACGTTTAAAAGCTAAGAACATTATTATTTTTTTAATATTTCAAGTATTATGATTTCTATTTTTCTTATTTTTTTTTTAATATTTCAAGTATTATGATTTCTATTGATTTATTAAAAAAAATATATGTAAATTAAGTATTTTTTTTTTTAAGGTATTATGATTTGTATTGATTTATACAAAACAAAAAATTATATATAAATTAAGTATAGTTTGAAGAAATTTTTAGATTTTTTTTTTTATAAAGTCTTGTAAATAAATTGATGATAATAATAATATAAGTAAAAAATTCATATTTTTCTTTATACAAAACTTTACAAACAAATATTATATATCATTTAAAATATTATATGTGATTTAAATATGTAATAATTATTATAATACAAAATATTTTTCAATTAAATCCTTATTTTTTTATTATATTATTTAAATTTGAAATAAAAACCTAATTTTGTATAATTATTTCTTAATTTTTTTATTTTTTAAAGCACTATAATTTTATTAAATAGAAGTATAAATGAATATAAAATGAAAATTTTATTAAATAGGCAATAATAATAATAATAATCTATTTTTAAGGTCACGGCCAAGCCAACACACCAAATTGGTGTATGAGACCCCCTTGTTTGTGGGACAAGGGCCCCCCCTCCACCCAACGATTTGACTGGTAAAGTCTACCAAGGTATACATACCCTACCACCCTTTGGATTTGAACTTGTGACCTCTTAGGAAGAAACACATATAAACATGTATGTTTACACAGGAGTATAAAACATGGTTAAAATATACACTATTTTTCAATTAAATCTTTATATTTTTATTATATTATTTAAATTTCGAATCTAAACCTAATTTTGTATAATTATTTCTTAATTTTTTATTTTTGTAAAACACTGCAACTTTATTAAGTAGGAGTATAAAGAAATATAAAATGACAATTTTATTAAATAGGCAATGCACAAACATGTTTACAAAGGAGTATAAAACATGGTCAAAATACAAGGCAATATATTGATGTTTGTAAAGGAGTATAAAACATAGTCAAAATACAAGACAATATATTAATGTCTAAAAATGGGTAAAGCATCTTTTTAGTGTTAGGTGGTATGTGTGAAAATATAAAAGATCGTGGAAATCCACCATCTCTGTTTTCATCTTTCCATTATGACTAAACTTTATTTCATTACGACTAAACACTAGTAGAGGAAGAGTACAATGGTCATTGCTAAAGAGGTAGTAGTTAATAATGCAGA
>JASDQU010880550.1:6964-20086 GCA_032191745.1 Picea mariana
AATATCCACTTAGATAAATTTTCCCTTTTCGGAAAGCAATGGTCCCCATTTTGTTAAGTGCCTCCATTATATTGGGAAATTTTTTTTGAATCGACTCCTAGTGAGCCACTTGGCTTGTGAAGAAGTTGTCTTGCCCTAACAACTCGATAGAGTTGTATGTTCTATTAGTGGATTCCCTTCATCTTGGTTTCCATGATTCGGTCCACCATATCCTGCCCAATTTAGATAGGGTTGATTTCTATAAGGGCCAAATGCTTAGCCACCTTCGAGGCGTCCAACAGAGGTGTAAAATATGGTCAAAGCAACTTCACATTAAATACTGGGTGCAAGCCAAGGAAAGGAAGAATACTTAATTCAAAAGAATTCTCACCAAAAAACTTCATGATGGTGTAAGGCCCATATCTAAGTGGTGTAATATTCCTACGGGGTTCTATGAGACACTCTTTCTACAAATGTAACCACACCTTATCACTAATTTGAAACTTCCATGGAACCCGATGATGGTCGTGTTGTTGCTTGTACTTGGCATTGGATTTCTGCAGAATATCATGAACTTGTTGTTGAATTTCCTGGATATATTCAACAAATTTGGTTGTTCTATCTACCTTGATCTAAGCATGGGAGGACYCTTCCTATGTAGAWGCAATGGGTAGAGCTACCTTGATGTAGTCCAATGGTTGGAACCCCAATCACACTTGAAAAGGGATCTGTCCAATAGAGATGTGGAGGGATTTTTTGTAGCTATGTTGAACATATGGAAGGATCTCRTCCCATGTACATGGATGCTTGGATTTGTACAGGCATAATATATGAACAATAATMTCGTTGACCACCTTTGTTTKCCCATCTATTTGGGGATGGAAGGAAGTCAATTTGGTCAACTTGGTGTCCATCAGAAACCAAAAGCTAGACTAGAAGGTACTAAGGAACCTACTATCCCTGTCTGAAATAATGGTCCATGGTATCCCAAAATGAACCCAAACATGCTCAAATAAGAGCTTAATAGTGGCTTCTATTGCGATACGCTTCTTTCACGGTGCCAAACTGGCCATCTTATAGAATCAATCAAATACCACAAAGGTATAATTGTTACTATGCTTGGTGGAGGGAAAACCTGACATGTGATCATGGAGATTGACTCCTAGGGCTTGTTTGGGGTAGGTAGAGTATAAAACCCATACTTCTTAATGGCGGGTTTAGTGATGGCACATGCAATGCACTATCCAATAAACATACTAACATCCTGTCAAAGTTTTGGTCAATAGAAATACATTTGAAGTACCACTATTGTCTTTTCTACATTGAAGTGCCCTGCCACCTTACTGTAATGTGCCTCCCAAATTATTTTTGCATGCTCACTTGAAGGAACACAAATATGGCCTAGATATCACAAAAGTGCACCCTGGAGGTGAAAGTTTGGAACTTGTTACCTATGCCCAGTGTCTACTATGTAGTAATAAAATTAGGGTCATTGCCATACAATTGGGGCCATCCAAAGGTCTCATGCCCAAAAGAATTAATAACCATGGTTAGCGCCATAATCAAGGGTTGGCTAAGGCAATGTCCAACATGGTTTGTGGCACCCTTCTTGTACTTAATGTTCAAGTGGAATTGTTGCAATTACGTGGACCACCTTTGATGGCGATCATTTTGTAACTTTCYCGTGTTTGCATGAATTACAGGGGCATGTGATCGATGTGGATGATTATTTCATTTCCCAGAATATAATGCTTCYACTGTCAGCATGCCTACACAATGTATAAGTACATCTCAAACTATGTGCCCAATATCTAAGATGCTCTTTAAACCATTGGCCAAAACCATGCCTTAAGCATGTGCCAAACCATCCAAGATATAACTTAAGAATATACCATAACCATCAAAATAGAACACATAGAAAGCAYACCTTTAGTCATGTAGCAACCTGGTGCATGTGATCACAAACCTGCAGACCTTCCTCAACTTCAACAACAAGAGAATATCATCTTCATCAAACTTTACCTCAGTYTCGCTGGACTAGTTTTTGGATTAGTCAGAAACCCTAACTTTCAACAAGCATAACTCCTYACTTGTAATGAATAAAGGTTAGAAACTTGTACCCAATATTCTTCAATATATTCTGTGAAATTCCTCCAAGTTTCACTCCCTTGATCGTCCCTGAAAAGGAGTTATAGTGAAAATGAAAAACCTTGTTGAATTCTAGCCTATTCTGGAGAGTGCACTTGTAACGCATGCCACACGCTCAATATTTGATATATGATTCTAAAACTTGCACAAAAGACACTACAACTTGTACTGTTTATAATTCTATTTGTCTAACATATTTGTTATCATCTATGAAGAAGTTATTATTGTTTTAACCAGAACACTTGTTTGAGACTAGTTACAAGATTAGTAAAAAACCTTATCTTCCATAGAGTGTATCTCCAAAATTAAAATGACCCAAAAGCAGAAATTTTTACCATAAGTGCCTTGATAAGTCTTATCAACAGCCTCTAATTTTAGTTATATGATTCATTCTAGAAAAAAATTATAGCGAAAATGGTAAGATGACCTTTAAATAACATACCTTAGAACACATCATCAGAAGACTTCATCTTAACTTGGAATTTTGCCCTTCTTCACTTCATCTTCCCTCTAAATTTCACCTCATATCTCCTTGGTTATCTCAGATAAAAATTACTTTAGTTGATGTCACAAATGAACTCCTATGTGCCTTATTTATACTAGATTTGGCAACCTCTTTTTAGGGTCGACTTGACCCAAATAAAATTCAATTTAATTTTTAATAATTATTCCATTGGGGCCAAATTTACCAACAATATACTTAATATTTATTTTAATATTCATTTAAATGTGGCCAACTTGTAAATTCTTGTTGCAACCACTTTTCTCCTTTAATTAATTTTTGGGCTAACATGTAACTTCTAGTTGCAACCATTTAGGGGCTTCTTAACCATACTTTAGGGCTTCCAACTTCAAGAGATCATATCTCCTTAATCGTGAGGAACCATGTGACATACCACCTATCATTGGAAAAAACATGGCGAGGACTATCCATCTATGAGGTTTTTTTATGCATGTGCCATTTCCTTCATCCTCGTTTTCCTCAAATAGCTCTGGGCTTCATGACCACACCTTTGGGCTTCTCAACCACTTAACCACTTAGCCATCTTTCGAGGGATTCTTGTAGATTCTTCAAAGAGTCTTCCCGTGAGGTCCATGCTTAAAGCTACACAATAAGGGTACCACTTTGGAGACTTCTCCAAATACACCCATCACTTATTCTTTCAAACAAACCCATAACTTCTAGAGGCTTCTTTTGGGGTTAACATGCTTCTTCTATGGTTGACATCAATGCTTCTAGACATCTTCTAAAGTTGGTATCTAGGGTTGAAATAAATGACGACTAACTTTCCAACAATTTCCCCCTTTGGCATTGATGGAAACACTCATACTCCACATGTGACCAATGCTCCCGATATTTCTCTCCTCATGTTTCTCTCCCCCTTTGACATCAATTTCAAAGGGTAACTCTCTTTGGGGTTGCTCCCCCTGTCTTCATGCTTATAATATTTATCCTTCCTTTTGATATCAATAGAAAAGAGTGACGCCCCCTAATAGTATACCTTCTATGAACAATCTCTCTTTGTATTCATGCGCTCCCCCTGTCTTCTTTTGCAAGATGCTTTATTTCCTCTCTTTCAGTGATTTTTTTCCATTAGTACTTCGTATTAATGTAATCTATTGATTTATATGAAAAACATTCATGTTAAGATTACTTCTTTATTTGACTTCAAGTCTTCATGGCTTGTCATATTTAATGAACTGACATCAATGACATAATCAACCAACAATATTCTCTTGACAACATAACTTTTCCTGATAGTTTCTCTTTGTCTTGTTAGACCTTTCAATGCTTGCCTTCCCGTGACTAGTTAGTTCAACCTGTCTATATACTTCTTTTCTAATTCATATGCTTTCATCCACTGTCATGTACCTTCTTTGGTTCATGTCAAGTATTGTCTACTAGACCTGCCAAATATCTCATGAGATCTTCTATGTCAATGTGTCATAACAATTGTCTATGACTCTGCTACTCAATTGCACGCAATGTTGACCCATTTGACGCTTCTTATACTCCCCCCTATTCATCATTCACATTACTAGGAGTCTTCAATCCGAATGGCTTAGAAGAATACTTCAAATTGCTCTAGTGTTGAGTCATGTTCCTCTTCGCCTATAGATTCATCATCTTTCTTAATTTTGACATCTTCCTCTTGGCCTGTAGATTCATCATTATATTGTGCCTCTGTAAACTTGTGAGTACGATCTCTAGGACTTGTTCTTCATTCACATACTCTTCTTGTCTTTATTTTCTTCTGCAAACCTTCTTGTATTTGATATTGGTGTTTTCCTTCATGTAGGGCTCTATCATGCTTCTACAATCACGGGCTATGTGTCCATAGTTGTGGAATTTGTAACATTCAATATTGGAGAGAGCCACATAACCATCTCTTGCCTGAACATTTCGTCTATACACTTTGAAATCTACAACATTATGTCCAAATTTATTACAAGTAAAAAAAAACCATAAAAGAAACTTTGATACCTAAAAGCAAATGATCCTCTCTCTGATGTAGTATTTCTGAAATCATGCCTCGACTGATCACAATCTTTTTCTTTTGTTGTTTCCTTCATCATGATTGGAGATTGTTTGTTTCCTGAATGTAGAAGGTATTTTTGAATATACATCTCTTATGTGTTCATTCCTCTTTGACTCTTGCTGACCAAGATCCCTTCCTTTGAGTACTTCTGCATAATTCTGATCCTTTTCTTTATTCTTCCTTTCCGACAACCTGGAATACTTCTCTTCAACTGGTTTTTCTTCAACGCTCTTGCTAGAAGTTGCATCTTCTTTGCATGAGACCTCACCAATGCACTCAAAACCGGTTTTATCTTCTAGTAATTGAGAGTTATTCATGTTCTTGTTGAGTCCGTCAACTTCAACCCTCAATGATACAAATTCTTCTTCAAGCTTCTCACAATCTTCTTCCTTCTTCATCATTTATATCTTCATTGCTTCTTTTGTTCACTTTGCTTCTTCAAGTTGAGTTTCCAAGGAGATGATTTCTTCTTCAAGTCTTCTTTCTTGTTGACTGAATTATGCTCCAAGCTTATTTAAGTCCTTGGATATTTCCTTGAATTCTTCTCTCTTCTTTCCTTCCTTTCTTAGTGGTTATATTTCGGCTTCCAAACATTACTTTTCTTCCAACTAACTTTTGTATGTTTCTTCAATCCTTTTGGATTCGTCTACTTGGACTTTTAAGTTTGTAATCATCTACTGGACTTGTTCAGAGTTGGGATTTTGAGACCCCCTCCTTAGCTTTATCAATTCTTCCTTGAGTGACTTGTTTTTCTTTCTCTCTTTCGTCGGTTCGTCTAAAGCACTGATTAGTTATGCTTTACCTTCTTCTTCATAATATTCTTCTTTTGTATCTATCTGACCTAATGAGATTCTTTCTTCTCAGTCTATATTGGTATCTTCCATGTGTTGATCATCTATCTATGTGATTACAGGAAGAGATTCCTTTGAGTAGAAATTTTGTAGCTTATCCCAAAGCTCTTTAGATGATGTGCATTGTCCCACTTTGACTTTAACCAAATCACATAATCCTTCCATAATGAAATCCATTGCTATTTTTTGTGCCTTTTCGATTCCTTCTTGGTTGCAGTCTTCAAATTTTTCTTTGTAGTGGTGTATGCTAACACAACTGATTTCCAAACATCATACCCCTATGCCTGTAAAAATACTTTCATCATGCTACTCCATATCTCATAGCTCAAACCAATATGAACATCAAACGATGGTGTTCCGATAACTCTGTATCCATTATCCATGATATTCATGATCTACCTTCCAATCGTTAAATTGTTTGGGAACCGACTCTGATACCAATTGTTGGAATATTCACTAATAATGAGAGGGGGAGTGAATCAATATTGAATACTTTTTACTATTTCTTAATCAGAACATGCGAACATTAACTTTATCAAAAATTATATCATTTATGATTGCATTCAATATATCATGAGCAGTATCAATCAATAGTGCATAACAAATAACCACAGATACACAATACACCAGCATTTACGTGGAACCCAAAATGGGAGAAAACCACAGAATTCTTTCTTATATATCAAATATTACATTCATAGGAAGCACCATTTTCTAAATTCTCCAGCACCAACTAGAAGGAGGCTCCAACCCAAAGAAAGCTACAATTCCCTAAATTCTCTAGCTCCAACTTTCAGTATTCTTTGGCTCCAACTTGAAGAAGGATACAAATCCCATATTTACAGGCTCCAACCTGAAGGAAGCTCCAACTCCCTGTATTCTCTGGCTCCAACCTGAAGGAAGCTCCAACTCCCTGTTAGGGATGATTTTTTGGATGGAAATTTGTTTTAAAATGTAGAAACCTTGGCTAATCTTACTAATCCTTCATATGTCAACTATAAATGTTTGGCGATATTTTTGTAAAAATATTCAAATTTATAAGGATTTGATATAGTTTTTATAAAATTTTGGCGATTTTTAAGGTAAAATAATTTTATCCTATAGAATTTGGGCGAATCTCGTTTTTGGAAAAACCATGGAAAATTAGCCCATGAGCGAAATTTAGCCCCTAAAATCATCCATGCTCCCTGTATTCTCTGGCTCCAACCAGAAGGAGGATACGACCCCCTTTCCTTGCCCTTTCCTTCAGCCCTGGAATACAAGTGTAGACTCAACTCGTCACTGATTCTGTCACTAATAATCAACTTTTCACTAATAATAAACCTGTCATGGATAATCAACCTTTCATCCAACCTATTATTATCCTTGTTACTGTCTCAGTCACTATCACTGTCACTATCATTGTCATTGTATCTTTCATTGATACTGATACTGATATCTCATCATCAACATCATCACCAACAAAACCAGATCCACTCTCATAAATCATACACCAAGACCATCACTGAGATGTCCATCAAATCATATGTTATGACATGTGTGCCATATCATCCATGTAACAAGCATGTGCCATATCCATAAACCATGTGCCAAGATATGCTTCAAACATGTGCCATAACATCCATCAACCATGTACTCAATCATGTACCATAACATCCATCAACCATGTACTAATATATGTACCATAAAATCCATCAACCATGTACCAATATGTGCCTCAAACATGTAAAAATATACCAAATTACATCTCAAACTATGTGCCCAATATCCAATATGCTCTTCAAACCATATGCCAAAAACATGCCTTAAGCATGTGCCAAACCATCCAAGATATGCCTTAAGCATATACCATAATCATCAAAATAGAACACATAGAAAGAATACCTTTAGTCATGTATAAACTTGGTGTATGTGATCACATACCTGCAGACCTTCCTCAACTTTAGCAACCAAAGAATATCATCTTCATCAAACTTTACCTTAGTCTCGCGGGACTAGTTTTTAGATTAGTCAAAAACCCTAAMTTTCAACAAGCATAACTCCATATTTGTAATKTATAAAGGTTTTAAACTTGTACCCAATATTCTTCAATATCTTCTCTGAAATTCCTCCAAGTTTCACTCTCTGAATCATCCCTGAAAATGATTTATAGCGAAAATGGCAGACCTTGTTGAATTCTAGCCTATTCTGGAGAATGAACTTGTAAAAAATTCCAAGAGTTCAATATTTGATATATGATTCTGAAATTAGCACAAACGATACTAAATATTGTACTAATTCTAATGCAATTTGTATCACAGAATTTGAATCCTCTATGAAGAAGTTATGATTGTTTTACCCGAAACACATGTTTGAGACTAGTTACAAGACTAGTCAAAAACCCTATATTCCACAGAGTGTATCTCCAAAATTGCAACGACCCAAAATATGAAATTCTTACCACAGATACCTTGATATGTCTTCTCAACATCCTCCAATTTTAGCTATCTGATTCATTCCAGAAAAAAAAAATTATAGCAAAAATGGCAAGATGACCTTTAAATAACATACCTTAGAACACATCATCACAAGACTTCATCTTCCCTTGGAATTTCTCCCTTCTTCACTTCATCTTCCCTCTGAAATTTTCCTCAGGTCTCCTTCATTACCTCAGATAAAAATTACTTGAGTTTATGTCACAAATGAACTCCTAGGTTCCTTATTTATACTAGATCTGACACCCTCTTTTTAGGGCCGACTTGACCCAAATAAAATTCAATTTAATTTTTAATGATTACTCCACTGGGGCCAACTTTACCAACAATATCCTTGATATTTATTTTAATATTCATTGCAATGTGAGTGAAGTGTAACTTCGTGTTGCAACCACTTTTCTCCTTTAATTAATTTTGGGGCTAACATGTAATTTCTTGTTGCAACCGTTTAGGGGCTTCCTAACCATACTTCATGGCTCTTCAATGGGTCATATCTACTTAACCATGAGATGACATGGAATACCACCTACAATTGGAAATGACATGATGAGGAATATCCATCTATGAGGGTTTTGCATGCATGTGCCCTTTTCTTCATCCTATTTTTCCTCAAATAGCTTCAGGCTTCATGACCACACTTTTGTGGCTTCTCAGCCACTTAGCCATCTTTCCAGGGCTTCTTATATACTTCTTCAAAGCATATTCTCATGAGGGCCATTCTTAAAGCTATGCCACAAGGATGCCACATTGGAGACTTCTCCAAGTACATCCATCACTTATTCCTTCAAACAAGCACATCACTTCTAGAAGCTTCTTCTGGGGTTAACATGCTTCTTATATGGTTGACGTCAATGCTTCTAGAATTCTTCTAGAGTTGAAATCAATGAAAACTAACTTTCCAACACTTTAAATATATAGTTCACATCCATACCAATCTTGTAGGTTATTCGAAACAATCCAGTTTCTTTTTATTAATAAGTCTAGTGCTATTAGAGCTCTCTTATTCATTTCCATTGGATTTTTAACTTGTATATCAAGAAACTCATCGGGATTATGAGAAAACGTTTATATGGTAGTTATCCTTATTGCAACACATGATATGAGTGGTCCATGATGATTTTGGATTCGATTTGTTGAGCCTCGAAGCCAATAAATAGAGAACAAAATATAAATTTTGCAAAGGATCCATGTGGATGAAATAGATAGGCCATAGGCCCATCATTTACGGATCAATTCCACAAACAACAACTCTAGATTTATCAATCTCTTATCAATAATGTCTCAATATCTTCCTCTCTTTTTTTTTCAAGTAACATATCCTCAAGGAAACTACCCAACCACTGCCTCTCATTCTTAGGATGGTGCCTAGGATAAACCCTATATTCTTTAGGGTACAAGGCTAAGTCAACAACTCATGAATAGATCATTTATAACTCATCAAAGGGAATACCACAAAGATAAAACATGTCAAGAAGTGGTATTTTAACTTGGGTGGGGAGGGTAACAACTTTTCCTCACAACCACTTGAGCTACACAAAACTAACATGTCTCAATCTCTCTTACCAGATACAATTTTAAATTAAAAATCTTACATACATCTTACTATCAGAATCTATATGTATTTCTACATAATATTTCCATTTATAAAATTATTTATTCACTTTGAAAGAACTAAGGAAATTATGTTGCTCGAATGGGGCTTGGATTACACTTAAATCACGTTGGAGTCTCGCTTTCCCYTTTTCTAGCTTTGTAGTGAAGACACCAAGGATCYCATTTTATCTAATTGATACTTCTATGTTGTCTTTTATTATTTCTTTATCAATATAAGTTATTGAMTATAGGGATATTCTCTTTTGATCACAAGCCTTGCTCAATTGGCTCATTATATTAGGTTGCAACACAAAGTTTTCATTTTTCTGCCACTTTGACTGCATATTATACATATTGATCGCATTCTTCCACCAAATCCTTGATGTTTTCATCTGAACCTTTAGMAAAATCTTTCTAGTACTCAAATCSTTTCCAGTACCTAAGTCCTATGTAATTTGGTCCATTTTCTTCCCTCATAAGCRGGGCAATTGAGGTGGGTCTTCATGATATTCCTCCYGCCATTGGACTAAGGAAATCAAAAATTCCTACCAGACACCAACATTTCAGAGCCACTCTCCCAAGTTGATAAAAAAAGTCAGTCTCATGTGTGAAACTCCCATAAATTTAGCAATGCCTTGTAAAATTTATTTTGGACTAGTGATAAATCATCATAGATTTAATKCACATTTAATGAAGTTGCTTKCATCCTACCTTGCCACCTTGTAATATTCCACCTTGTGTTTGAGATGTTCAGTCTCCTCGTGTTTCTCTATTTTCATAGCCATTTTGARGAAATTAGATTAATTTGCTTGGGATGTGGCTACCCCTATTATGTACATTGCCACATGATCCATATTAGCTATATATAGMATCATGCTCTTAGTAGTTTTGATTATAATATGATCCGTGGTTGTTTTTATTTTCTTGTGAGTTTGATGAACCACTTGTTTCTTCTTTTTTTCAAATCTGAATAATTCTAGGCATTCTAATTCATTTCCTATTAGTTGTGCCCCTCCCACAAAGTGTTGAAAGTTGGAATCATGTTGGCCTAATATGTGGATTCCTTCTTTTGCTTTAGTGTTGGAAAAACACCACATTGTTGTGTCTGTTTGACTTATAATCACTATCACTTGTGTCGGCACTACCAGGGTCTTTGTGTTCATGACTCCTTGAGATGAAGTAGTGATTTCTTCCTTTGGCACCGAGCTTTCCATCTTCATGGTGGTCATGAGAATGCTTGTCCTTTTTGTGCAAGCTCTTTAATTTCTTTCATATTCTCAAGTACTTCCTCATAATTTAGTGCTATTCTCTTGATCTTTTGTTCTGCGTAATATTCATGGGAGTAGGGCCAACTTGATGCTCAAAACAAACCTATGATTTATGATTACCTTAATTAGGTTCTACATCTTGAAATGACCATACTCAAACTTGTACAAGTATATATATTATGATATTTCTTTGTGAAGAAAAAACTTTTATAAGCCATACAACCCTATAACAATTGTGTAGGCTAGTAGAGCTTCTTTCGAATTGCATACAAGGATTTGCTAAATTTTCCATCGATAGTTTGGTAAACTATCTCCCTGATTACTAATTTGTTTAGCACATGTTTGTGTAGGGCGTGTGGATCTTTGGTGGCACCATAATTTTTTATATAGGTGGTTGATTCATCCATATACCAATCACATGTGTTTTCTAGGACCTTAATTGCATCGTTAAAAATCCTAGTGTGCTTCTTATCAAATATCAATTCATGCATCGAGGCTAAGAAGTGGTCACAGATCTACCCATGGGATATAGAATACTCATGTTCCTACAATTCTTTGTAGTACACATGGATTGGAGGGCACAAGTGAATCTAATTTTGGTTCATCCCTTCAAAGGGATTGTTTGCACATACAATGTCTAGTAGGTATGAGGACATGTAAATTCAATCTTGACACTGGTTGGGGTAGACTTTACTTTTCCTAGAGTATCATTTTGTGTGTGTGTGTGATGGTATGGTTACAAGATAAAGATTGTTACATTCTCAATGACTAAGTGTAGCAAAGAGACCCATGTCCCTTTGAAAAGTGAAGCATCATTTTCCTCGCGGAGCCTACTAATTACAACCATTGCCTTCCTTCCTCCTACCATTCCTTCATGATCTCATGGTAGTTGTTCTCTTAGGAATACTATTCTTGGACTTGTTGATGTTTTACTTATAAAACTAGTAGATACAGTTCTTATTTACTATTATAATCATTTAGCACATTAATTGCATAAATAAGATCACTGAAAGAGAAGCAATCACARAAATAATAGAGACACATAGATTATCCTGGGAAACCCTCATGGGGAAGAAAACCCAAAAAAAAMTTCCTCAATATAGATAGACCAAAAAYATAACATACAATCCTCCTCTACTCCTTCACTTGGAAGAGTAGCACACCACTTAACCAAGAGATACCAAGAGATAGACCAAAATCCTCCTTGACATCACCCCCAATTGCAACAGCTACTCCTCCAAGACTTGCACRCTTTTTCATAGTCGCAGATATAATGTGGTGTGTGTATTCMAATGACACACCATCCTCACATATAAATACAAGTTGTGAGGTGGCACTAGGGTTGTGAATCTTCACTTGGTGGAGTCGAATTCTCCTAGAAGTGGCTAAAACCATTTTACAATTACTAGGGGCCGACTTTACAAATACCACCATACAAATACATGTTGACATATCCACAAAAGGGGATTTGATCTTATACAAGAACTGACTTGATCAATCCACAAAAGGGGATTTGATATTTACAATAATGATTCGAATATAAGTAGAATACTCTTTGAAGTTACAATATTTCAACACTCCCCCTTAACAAGAAGGGTATTCTACTGACAACATTAATAACAACTACCTAGACTCAATACATCATCAAGAGGAGGGGACATCGTCATAAGCATCGACAACACTGTCGGTCATATCTATAGTTCATCGGAATTTTTTCTCATCATCAACATCAATAGAAACTGAACACCATCATCATCTGCAATGTGGAGTTGGAGTAACATCATCATCAACAACAACATGAAGATGGAACATCAACATCAACAACACGAAGCTGGAACAACAACATCATCAACAACACAAAGCTGGAACAACATCATCAATTGCATGAAGCTAGAACATCAACATCTATATGTGGCAACAGAATGAGGCAAGTGCATCAACAACAACATTTGTGGTACTCTGACAAAACCTCCTTACCGGACCTTCGGGATTTGCCCAGAAATCATAAGATTCCCTAAGATACAGAATCCTAACTGATCTACCACTACTGACCACAACTAGCATGTACATACACAGGTACTCTGATAGACCGTCCTTATTGGACATTCAGGATCTTCCTAGGGATGATCATTCCCCTTGGATATAAAATCCTAACTGAGCTACCTGTTGTTGGTCAGGATACCATAGTATCATCAACATCACTCCCCTTTTCGAGGGAGGTCCTTTTGAAATACACCAAGCTTGTCTCGGAAGTACTCAAACTTCACAC
>JASDQU010880550.1:20106-31159 GCA_032191745.1 Picea mariana
CTTATTGGACATTCAGGATCTTCCTAGGGATGATCATTCCCCTTGGATATAAAATCCTAACTGAGCTACCTGTTGTTGGTCAGGATACCATAGTATCATCAACATCACTCCCCTTTTCGAGGGAGGTCCTTTTGAAATACACCAAGCTTGTCTCGGAAGTACTCAAACTTCACACATGACAAAGGCTTAGGCAACACATCTGCAACCTCCTCATATGTGCCAACATATTGGAAATTTACAACTCCCTTATGCACAATGTCATGAATGTAGTGATACCATATCTCTATGTGCTTCGTCTTATCATGGAACACTTGGTTCTATGTCATCTTTATGCAACTCTAGTTATCACATAAAATCATGGTAGCTTCCATCTCCAAATCGAGCAGACTTGTCAACAAATTCCAAAGCCATATGGCTTCACAACTAGTGCAACATGTTGCAATGTACTCTGCTTCTGTCATGCAGAGAGAAATATTGTACTGCTTCTTTCTTTTCCATGAAGTCATGGCTGACCCCAAACTAAAACATCATCCTGAATTGCTCTTTCTGTCTGTAGCACTTCCAACCCAATATTAATCAGTATAACCATACAGTCTCAAGTCACGATCTCCAGTATAATAGAGACCATAATCCAATGTACCCTTAAGGTATCTCATCACATGTTTTGCAGCTACAAGGTGAACACATCTGGGCTCCACCAGATATTGACTCAAGGTGTTCAAAACAAAGCATATATCTGGCCTGGTATTCGTTAGATACATCAAAAAACCAATAATCTATCTATATATAGTAGCATCAACTAACTCTGACGAAGTATCAACCGGGAGCTTCAAATTCATCTCCATGGGTGCGGCCATGGATTTACATTCCAACATGCCAAATGTCTTCAGTATTTCAACTGCATACTTCCCTTGGTTAAGGAAGATCGTCTCTCAACTCTACCAAACTTCAAGACCTGATAAATAATGCATCGGGCCTAGGTCTTTCATATCAAGTTCTGCAATGAGCTTCCTTTTGCAATATGTGATGAGATTTTCTTCTCTTGTTAATAATAAGTCATCCAAATATAGTAGCAATACAAATGTCTCATCATTCATAACCTTGAAGTAAATATTAGAATCATCTTTACTCTTGGTAAAGCCCAAGCTCATCAGAAAACTATCAATCCTACCATTACAAGCTCTTGGAKATTTCTTCAACTTGCAGACATGAGTCTTTCAGTCCTATACTTCAAAACCAAATTTTCACATCACATTGTACCAACCCGGTACACTTGCTCAGTTGCAACTCAATCTGCATAATCATGTGTTGGTTCTATGTGATTTATGCAAAGCATTATTTGTCTCACTACCTCAGAGTATGTCCTCTACTTTTTCTGCAATTGTTCCTTCTGGAACCAAGACTTTTCACATGCAAYTGTTATTTCTGAAGCTGAGAATGATTACTCTATTCTCATTGCAGCTACTRAAATCTGAGAGTAGCTCTTCTATTTTATCACAGTAACAACTTTATATGAAACTGAGAGTGGTTGATACTGAAGGTAGCTTTTCTTCTTTCATGGAGGTAACTCMATCTCAAATATAAGGACTGCTTCCTCTAAACCTCATACTATATCAGAATCATGGTTGTTCTGACTATCTTCATGAACAATGGAATTKTTTCTTCAATTATTAGAGAAAGTGTCTCGTCATAGTATTCTCCCTCTTGCTCGTACAATCCTCTAAACACAAATCAGGCTTTGTACATCTCTATATTGTTATCTGCAACATGCTTTATTTGTTAGATCAAACTTGGAAATCACCACTGACTTCCCTTMTGGTCTTAAGRAAAAACCCATATCCCAGTCCTTCTGGCTAGCTTCCTCCTCTGTCATTGAAACAATAGAATCTTCTCATGAGATTTCATGTCTCCTAGAGGTATTTGAAGCTACGATCTAGTCTTCTCAACTCATGGAATCTATTTGTCAGTCCTCGAAGATTTCTCTTTTTCCTATATGATCCTTTCTGAGATCAGGCTTACTCCGAGTCTTGATTTCTTTTGAGTCTACAAAAACTTCATAGTATCTGTAGGATATACTTGGTGTTGAATACCAAGTCTTAATATGAAAAGTTGAGTCAGACTTCAAACGAATTCTGCTTCCTGTCAAGGTGGCTTCATTATCCATTGACCAAATGTACTGTGAGTTCTATTCTAATGTCCAGTCATCTTTGGAGCCTTCTACTCTTTACAATCAATCTCCATATGAGATACTTTGTATCTCAAAAGTGGCTTATTCTTCATCTTGTATGGTCATGTATACAACTTGTATAGTCTCCTCCATGTCTCATCTAATATGTTTCCTCTTCCAACTGTCACTATAGCTCCCTCAGGGTTATCACCTATGACCTTCCCGGAACAAGAACGACAAGGGAGAAACAATAGACAATAATAATACTCTTTATAATAATATTAAAACAATAGCTAGAACAATCGTCACAATAGCTCCTTTAGAGATATCACTTGTGTCTTGCCTGAAACAAGGGTGAAAAGTAAGAAATACAATAATAAGAAATGAGAGCAACACTCTTCTAGTGTTGTGATCAACATTCCTCCATGGTAACCTGGAAACAAAACAAGAAGTTTCTCCTAGAGGATATGTTAGTTATATCTGGTAAATGATTACAATAAGCATTTATCTCAATAATGCTCACATGCTACCAAATATAAAACTTTTCAAAGATCACTATCTCAACTATAGTGTTGACTTGTAATGAGGTATTTATCAAGCTTGACATGTGCAAGTTTGAATCTTATCAACTTAATCAATCAAACCTGGAACCTGGAGTCTTGTCCTAAGGAATGTGTGTTTTAGTTTTTCTTCTGAGTCTCCTTCACTCAAGATGACAAGTACTTTCTTCAACCTGTCCTCTGTACTAAGACAATATGATATCTTGAAAAAAATCTGAGTTACGGAATAAAATCTATAATCTCAATTTTAATCAATCTAATACTTTGACTTTAATTTTGACCAATGGTTAGTATGATAACTTCAACAAATCAAAATAATGTCATAAAAAATAGATGCATATCAAAATAATCAAACTTGGGGTGCATTATTCCTCTGAATGTGATAGATATGAGATCCCTTTGGATCTACGAATGTTGTTTAGACAAAATATCCTTTCTCATGCAAATACCCTTTAAAAATAATGATACAGTACATACCTCTGACAGTATCGGTAGGTAGTGGCACCATCCGGAGACAGCGACACCATCCGGGTAAGGCGCATTAGGACAATAAAAATCAATCCCAACACTTCAAAAAAACTTTCACTACAACTGGTACTGCAACTAGTGTTGCAACTGGCATGAAGGAAGTGGCATTGCAATTGCAACTAATATTGCAACTGCAACTGATACTGGTACTGCAACTGCAACTTAGGGTTTTATGAGGAAACCCTATTTTCTCAAACTTCAATTTTTGAAATTCCGATCCAGGAACTAGAAGCGCCCTCCTGGGGAGAGTTCCTAGGTGTGGTTACTTTCTCCAACGTCCTCCTCAAACAAGGAAAATGTCACACTTAAGGTTTATGCAAAAACCTTAATTCTGCATTAGCTGCAACACTGAAAATTGGATTTTGGATAGGGTGCGTTGAGGCTAGTCACTTTTTATAAACTGTGAGTTGGTCTCTTTCGGGCCTTCTCTGATACCATGTTGATGTTTTACATATACAAATAGAATTTACAATTCTTCTTTATTATTATAATCATTTAGTACATTAGCTGCATAAATAAGATCATTGAAAAAGAGGCAATCACAGAAACAATAGAGACACACAAATTATCCTTGGAAACCCTCATGAGGTAGAAACACAACAAAAAATTTCTCAATATAGATAGACCAAAAACTGAATAGAATATACTCCTCTACTCCTTCACTAGGAGGAGCAACACACCACTTAACCAAGAGATACCAAGAGATAGACCAAAATCCTCCTTGATGTCACTCTGAATTGCAACAGCTACTCCTCCAAGACTTGCACACTTTTTCATAGCTGCATTGCTAGTGTGCTGTGTGTATTCAAATGAGACACCATCCTCACATATAAATACAAGTTGTGAGGTGGCGCTAGGGTTTTGATTCTTCACTTGGTGTAGTCGACTTCTCCTGAAAGTGGCTAAAACCACTTTACAATTACTAGGGTCCAACTTTACAAATACCACCATACAAATACATGTTGACCAATCCACAAAAGGTGATTTGATCTTATACAAGACATGACTTGATCAATCCAAAAAAGGGAATTTGATCTATACAATAGTGACTAAAATATAAGTAGAATATTCTTYGAAGTTACAATATTTCAAYRGGACTTTAGGGATWCATAATACACGTCGAAATTATTTGCTTCATAGGATGTTATACATCAATTGATGTTTTGAATTATCTTACTCATATCCACATTGGCGTTCTATATAAGCCACCTAATTACATCATATTAGGGGAGAACCAGTGAATGAGGTTCTACATTATGGATTTGGGACCTCCTAATGTTGTAATTCATATTATATGTCTCACTCAAACCAATTTCACTAGAAATATCAGCATAAGTAGCTATGGTCCCTTCTTTTGATATGATATCAAAAGGGAAAGATATTGTTTTCATCTCAACATCTGTAGCAACGACTATTGGTTTCACTCTTGCTTTCTTTAGAGCCATCTAGTATATCTTGTCATGATGAATTTTGAACTAATGGTTGATTATTAGTACATGTTATTCCATTAAGCAACACCTATTCTAGAAATAAGGAGTTCAAATTATTAATATCATGTCACTCATCGGGGGGTTTAGGCTATGTCCAAGAGACACTAGTTACTAGGTTCACATTACTTTTTCAAGAAAAAAAAAATGCTTAAATTTAAGCTGGATATGGTAGAAGAGGTTTGATGGGTCCAGGGCCTCTTGAACTAACTATTACATGATTAAGTGAAACACTCCATTAAAATAAAATAAATGGCATCTCTTCGAATGGGTGATAAGAGGTTACCTAAATGGAGACTAACAAAACTCGGGTAAACTTGTTTGAAAACATCCCTGACAAAATCTAAGTGAGTAGTAAACAATTGAGTTATTTGAATTAAACCTTTGATAGGTCATATGGTAATCTCTAATAGGCACCTAGGTTTGTAGTTTGGTAGGGTTGTGAGGATGAGAGAAAGATATTATGTTCTTCAAAATATTATGAGTTTATAATGTTTGAAATCTCACCTGTCCACTAACTTTGAATTGTGAAACTTAAATTCTTAGGCAAGCTAGACCATTGGTAAGATGGTAATGCCGCTTTTATAAAAATAACATAATTAATATAGCACTAACATCCTCGGGCCTCAATGAATATTTTTATGTCATTGAGGTTACAAAATTGAATGATGTTTGAAATCAAAAGATTCCGAGACACACAGTGAAGCTCTCTAAGTATTGAGTATTTTCGAGATCGCAAGAAATTGAAATTAATTAGAGGATTTCTAATGTTTCTGGAAGGCTAGGGTAATATATGACCCACTTTCCCTTTTCATTCATTGGTGCAAATAATATTTGGGGGATTTTTGTAATATTGGTAGAGTAAGAGCATAGGGGCCATAAAACCAAGTTTAAAACATAAGTTGGATTCAGACTAAGTTCAAATGTAAATTTAGATAAAGTGGAAGGGGTCCTACATCATTGGGCTTCAAAGAGGTTTCAAATGTCACGGTGCTTCTAAATAAAACTAAATGGGACTTGCAACAAAATATGGGAAACAACCCACATACCTACTTCAAAGGTATTACTCATTTACTCTTTTCAGGGAAACTATGGATATTAGGATTATTTCAAAAATCTATCATCTTTCGAGTAATTAGGAAAGGGCTAGGTAGCTTGAGAAATTTTCTCCGATGAGTTTGAATATTCAATATTTATTGCATTGGCTTGAGAGGTAGATCCCTTGTCATAAGACGATTTCTTTGAAATATTTGAAGGCAATCGTATGGTACGGTTGAGGGATCAATAGAGTCAAATTTGAGTTTGAGTAAAAAAATTATGGTTAGAATGAGTAAAAGGGGCAAGAGACACCTTTACTTGGAAAAGGGAAGGGTTGATGAGAACTCTCTAATGGAGTTTCTAAAATGTAGCATGATGGTTAGAATGATAAACCATGCTACCACAAAGAGGGGAATTTCTAAGTTACATGATATCAAAAAGGGAAGTGGATTCACCACCTAGTCTGTGAAAGAAACTTTGGAAGCTAGGAAATAAGGAGAGAAGGGAAAAGAAAAAGAATGGCAATGTATTTATTAGTGTTTAAAAATGATGTCTAGGTATTACAGGGTTGTATGTTAACTTGTTATGTGGTGAATTAAATTAGGTATTAACACCAAACTCGAGTTAATTACAAGGAAATAGAGAGCAAGATAAAATACATTTGGTTTCTTCCCCTCTACTTTTTGTGGGACAATTAATTGCTTTGCATGAAAATAAAAAGAAATGAGATCTTCAAGGAGAAAGGGAAAATATGGCACAAACTAGTTAACCCCACTATTTTATTTAGTTCAATGTAGAAAACAATTAGTAAACATTACACCAATGTTCCCATTTACTTATGGTGAGAAAAAAAAAGGAGGAGGATCATAGGATTTATTTAGTCACTAGGTGAGTGAGAGATATTAACTAGGGTTTTAAGTGAAATGAAATAACCAACTAACAAAAAGAAAAACTACTTGAGCTAGGGAAAGGGAACACATAGTAGGAAACTAGAGAAGGAGAGAAAACCTACTCAAACTACTAGAATTTGATATTATTCTTATGTAAAATAGGCTTACAGATATTATCTCCAAGTATAATCAATGAAATAAACCACAAAAGAAATCATTCACACATAAAATATTAATCTGTAAATCCAATTTTGATGATCCAGATGCCCTTAGTAATATTGTATCTTCCTCACTCTTAAGTCGTGCCAGAATATCTCTTGAGGTGGCGATGTTGAATGACTAGGATACATGAAAGGGAAAAATTCAAATACACCCTATAAGCAACCAACTTATCCAAAAATAAAATAACTAGCCAAGGAAGAGGAGTGTAACATCCCCAGACTCCCAAACTGGGCCACGTCAGCCAACCTCAACTTCATCCTCTCGGATATTCTTTGTAGCAGCCAAAACTCACTATTGGGCAATGTTGCTTCAATATTCCTAGTGCACGGGTACTACTTATAATGATCCATGTTACAAGTAGACTGGATTACTGTGCACAACCTTAACGTACTGCGCCCAGACTCATGTTGAGTCTCTCCCTACAAGTACACTTTTTTTAATACAATCATAACAATAGAATAAATGTCAAAAAACTACTACACACTTTATCTTTTTAAAACACATATATATTGTTGTGCACACAAATATCTGTGCACAAAGTATTACTACGTGCACAATCAATCCAATGTTGCACATAGATTCTATCACTTTTGTGCGCGTGGACCACTTCACTGCACACTCGACAAAACATACCATGCCTTGGTATCTTCCAATCATACCATCGAGTTTAACTTACAAGAATTCTTAATAACTATCATACTTCTCATGAGAAATAGTATATATATATATATATATATATATAAGCAGTGACATTGCACAGAGTTAACCACAATATGCAGATGCAAATTCATACAGAAGATAAACCCATTTAAAATATAACACTAGAGCACATAGTAATTAAACAATTCGTTGAAGGACACTTATCTCTTATGACAAGACGCCAATTGTGCGCAAGACTCGGACATTCCTCCCAACCATAGACTCAGTCGCTCATAATATTTCAACCACTGGCCACCCTTGAGTTGGGATTAAACTCCATAGGAAAAAGGGTTCCTATCACCAAACTATGGTCTAATATTTAACAAAAGACTTGGTCCAAGGTATCGACTACTGCAACTAGCATACACTCCCTCATTCCCCACATGCCTGTCCCACCCCAGGAAGTTTTCCGCTTCTCTTCTCAATAGTCCTTCGGTTGCCCCACTACCCTTCCGAGGCTTCAACAACAGGACGTACAAGAAGTCTTAGAGCCCTGTATCTAATTCCCAACTCACCAAGGAACAATTCCCATCAAACTGTCACTTAGAGAGAGTGCTCGCGGGCCTGAAAACCTGCCTCTTCAACAGTAAACAAGCCTTTCCCAAGAACAGGGTTAAGCAACCACAATAAATTACAACAAAAATATGTATTCCTTCATAGAGGAAATACGTTTAAATGATTCTTGAATGAGTGATTCCTCGAATTACACTAAGGCCAACAATATATATTGCATGCCTTTAATGCAACACTTGTCACCTTTATTACGAGCTTTATCCACTTGGTGACTCATTCCCTACTCTCGGGAAATAATTACATATCCATGAATTAAACTTTCAGAATATTAATAAAATATTCCCTTGACTTAAGCTTCTTGTTTTTTCCTTTTCTGTGGAGTTTAGCCCGCGTATCTTTTTCATCTAAGTTGAGTATGCACGTAGTGATGTGATTATATTAACAACCTTGAGGGTGATTGCATTTACAATATAGGTGCATTGGCCTTTTGCATCCAGGCTCAACAGCCTTAAAACACAAACGTATATACAAAGGCTCTTTGGCCTTAAAACTGTGCACTTAATTTGGTGTGTGCAAAACTATGAGATGTGCGCACTCTTCTTTTGGTGCGCAATCCTCACACACTTATACAAGTGCGCACTACACTATATAATGTGTGCATTCTTTTTTTAATTCACTATCCTCGCATAATCACCAAACTATGGGATGCGCTTACAAAACTGAATCCAAGACTTGACACCAACAACTCACCATCTTACACACACACACACACATTTATACTTACATTTAGATTTGGGGTTCGACCTATGGGTATTACATTCCCCTCCCCCTTATTTATGTACTATCCTCAGTGCATTACATACACATGTATATTCAAAACTTTTCAAAGAGTTGTGAATACTCTGCTCACATAGCATCCTCAGGACCGTAACAAGTCCACTGGACCTTTACCAATCCTACTGGATGATTCCCGAGCGTCTTGACTTTTCGATCCAATATGCACACTGGTTGAACTTGGAAGTCTCCCTATTTCTCCACCTGAATCACATTCCAATCAATGACATGATTAACATCAGATACATGCGTTTTAAGTAAAGAAACATCGAATACATTATGAATACTCAAGGATGTAGGTAGATCCAACATATATGCGACAAGAACAATCCTCTCTAGGATTTCAAATGGCCCACAATATCATGTTGCTAACTTAGAGCAATTCCACAACTTCAGGGAACTTCATCTTGCTTTTACTTTTAGGAACACATGGTCACACACTTTAAATTCTCTAAAAGTTCGGCCTTTATCTGCACATCTTTTCTATTTGTCTTGGGAAACTTTTAAATTTTTCTTTATTTTTACCATCTTCTCTTCCATTTTCTGGAGCAGATCTGGCCCAATTACTGTGCAATCTACTGGGTTATCCCAACTCAAAGGTGTGTTGCACCTTCTACCATACAATGCTTCAAATGGACTCATCTTCAAATATGTTTGATATCCATTGTTGTAAGCAAACTCTACCAAATGTAAGTAGTCTTCCCATTTTGATGGCTTAACCATCACATACATCCTTAACATATCTTTTATTACCTGATTTACCCTCTTTGTTTGTCTGTTTGTCTCAGGGTGATATGTTGTGCTAAATTTCATACTTGTCCCAATTCCTTTGAATAATCCCTTCCAAAAATTTGAAGTGAACTTGGGATCTCTGTCAGACACAATTGACTTAGGCATACTGTGCAATTTAGCAATTTATCACATGTATATCTCAACAATGCTAGCTTCTTTGTAAGTCGACTTCATCGGAACAAAATGGGTAGCTTTAGTAAGCTTGTCCACCACCACCATAATATAATCATGTTGCTCAGTTGATCTGGGAAGATTAGTTATAAAATCCATCGTTATCACTTCCCACTTCCACTTAGGAATGGGAAAAGGCTGTAGAAAACCAACTGGGTGTCTGTGCTCAACCTTGACCTTCTGACATTCGAGACATCTAGCAATAAAGTCAACAACTTCCTTTTTCATACCTGTCCAATAGTATTGCTTTTTTACTGCGACAATTGTCTATTGGTAACCTGGATGTCCTGCATAATGAACCTTCTGCATCTCTGACAATATTGGGATTTTCAACTCCTAATAATTTGGCACATAGACTCTACGCCTATACATGAGGATCCCATCCTCTCTTAACTCATACCCTTCAAATTTTTGTTGCGACATACCTTACTGCAAGTTCGCCTTTATGGCAACATAACACAAATCTAATTTGGCAAATTCTAAAATTATGTCGCAAAAATATGTTTGGTACATGCTAATGGTTGTAGCATGCATCTCATGCACCCTCCTGTTGAGTGTGTCAACCACCTTGTTCTCTTTTCCTCTAATGTGCTTTATGTCGAAGTCATACTCATTGAGGAACTCTAACCACCTTCTTTGTCTCACATTTAAACTTAGTTATCCAAACAAATATTTCAGACCACAATGGTATGTTCTCAACTCAAATATTTTACCCATAAGATAATGTCGCCACATCTTCAAGGCATCCACTATATCTTCCAATTCTAAATCATGAGTAGCATAGATCTTTTCATGCTCTTTCAAATTCCTTGATTCGTAGCATACCACTTGTCCATTCTGACTCTAGACTCCACCGAGTCCTTCCTTGCATGCATATGACCACATAATGAAGCCTGCATCAGGATCAACAATTCTCAAAATTGGTGCACTTGTCAACAAAGTCTTCAAGTGCCGAAAAATCCTTGCACAATTTAGAGTCCATTCAACTCGCACACCTTTCTTCTACAGGGATGTAATCAGATGTGCAATCTTTGAGAATCCTTCAACAAACATTTTATAGTACCCTGCTAGTCCCATAAAGGATCTCACTTCTATGACATTTCTTGGTGTTAGGCATTCCTCAATGGCTTTTATCTTCGCTAGGTCCACAAC
>JASDQU010880551.1:7864-23942 GCA_032191745.1 Picea mariana
GTGAAAGCTTGTCACGGCCAGAATAATCGAATTTTTGCCCAGATCGGGATTTTTTGAGTTTGAATGGTTTGAAACCACTTCAAATGGACAGGTGTTGAATTATCAAGTCTAATTCAAAGGCTAGTTTTGAGGGATAAGGTCAAAAAGAGGTTTTTAAACTACATTTGGCATCTTTTTCAAATGCATAATATCAGGGTTTTTGTACACTTCACCAAATTCGAATTTTATCTTTGGAGGACCAAATCAAACAGCCTTGGGAGGCTAAAACTACACTTCATCAGCAATCTACTACTCTTAAATATGGATTGACCTCATCTTGAGGATCTCTTCCTAGTTTTTTGTAAACATAGTTTACTTTCTGTTTTTAGAATATCAGATCCATTGTTTTAGGATCTGAGAACTGTGATGTAAAGCTATAAAGCTACAGACTTAAGACAGACACAGGGTTCAATCCTAGATACACTTTGGCTATGTACTTTGACTCTGTTTTGTTATAAGAATCACAATTTTCTTTGGTCATTATATATCAGTCTGTCCACATTTTCCATTACTCTATATTTAATTCTATTCAGTTCAGTTGTTCAAAACTGTCATCTTCTGATATAGCTCATGGATATGAATTAGATCTTCTTTATATTCTTGTATAACCCTACAGATTTGTACTTGGTTATCTTGAATGTTTTTCTTCATACATTGATTATTTACTGTAACTGATATCTAGTTTCTCGAAGCACTGGTTTATTTAGAGGCATGACATGTTGTCTTTTGCTAAGCCTTCTCAGTTATCCCATTGTTCCAAACACTTGGTTATTAGTGATTTCTTAAGTTACCAAGCATCCTTAGCCTACAACTCTAAGGATTTTCTTGGAGTGATAACAACTACAATCTATGATATTCATTAATGTTATTGCTAAGTGTTCTTATCGCACCTACACAACAAACATGTTAGTGAAATTCCATGAAGGGCAATTTTGAGAAAGACATAAATACTAAATCTGCTATTTTATTACACCACACACAAACAAGTGGAAGGAAATAGGGAGAAATGTAACAGTTGAAAAGCTGAAGGGATTAATAACTATCGTATATACTAGACTATATGCTTGAAAACTTAATGGTTATGGTAAATCATAGATAGCATTTTAATAGACATACAATTTAATTGAGTTATGTGGTCGATATACATATGGTATCTTGGATAATGGGATGTTGGTGGATCAATTGACAAGGTAATGGAAGTGGATGCTTATGCGATTTTGTTTAAGTTATATGATGTGAAATGGGATATGGTGATCACGCTATTGGATTTTAGTGTGGTGATGGTTTCGATACATGTTGGATTAACTGTGTTAATGGAGAATTTGTTGGCATGTACTGTTGAGTTAATGAGATATGGGTGGAGGCGACGTGCATTTACTGCACGTCACCTTTACTCTTTCCATTGGCTTCCACCCTAGTCGGACTGTTGTTCGATCTTGCTGCTGTGGTTATGCTCCAAATTTTTATTAGGGAAGGAACCACTCATCTAGCTCTCGTTTTAAGGAATTCGATTACAAGTATGTCTTTTTTTGGCCATTCGTGACTCTACTTTGGTTATGAAATGATTACTGGCTCAGGTGTATGGGTTTGTGTTTTCCTAAGTGTTGCAACTATGTGAATTTTTGGTTCTTGAATGAAGAGTGGATGGTTCTTTGTGTAATAATTTTGAGTTCGTAGAGGTTATTGGTCTTCCTGGGTGATAGCTCTCTGTTACCATTGCTGGTTTAGTTGGAAGGTTTTTGTTTAAATCTTGGGTGGATAGCTATCCTTACGCATTGTCACTAAATCCAGTCTCTGGCTTTCATGGGTTTAATGGTCGAAGGTTTTTTGCGTCACTATGTGTGTTTACTTCAATATTTTCCATCACTAAAGGTCACAAAGTGAGTGTTCTATTCTTAATTCTGCCCTGCCTTCACCTTTTGTTTTGACCCCTTGCCATGGATTGTTGCCTATCTGCAAATGAGTCATGTCTCTCTCTGTGAGCACACCCTTGGCCTCAAAAGTTCCACCATTAAGAGGAGTTTCCTCCGTTCCCCTGGTGATGGCTACTGGGCAAACCCTTAATCCTCCAGTTTGGATTTTATAGAGGAGACTGCCGTGCCTATCAAGTTGTTATGGGTTATTGTGGATTGAATGAATAGTCGTTTACCATAGATACAGACTCGCCCAATCGGTCATATAACAGTCGTGTTGGTTTGGCATTTGGCTACTGCTTCTGTGATAATAAGGATAAACCCTTTGTTTCCAATTGTACTTTCAAAAGATACGGTCACCCTCCTTATGTTAATAGCTCAGTTTTGTTAATGGAAAGGGCCTCTGCCCCGATTCGATTGGATGCATGGGAATGCATAGCTACCACAATTTGTTCGATTGATTTATTTTCTACAACAATGGCAAATTGTTTGGTTGATATACAGTCACTGATATTTGCACTAATAATTATTCGGATGATAGCTGGCATTGGTTAAAAATGATTGGTGTTGCTCACGCATGTCGCATTGTGTGTATGGTGTTTTGCAAAATGAAATATTGAGCATGGTAACTTTGGTTTTCTTAAGGCCGAATGATTATTGAACTGGATAACTATAGAAAGTATATCCATTGCATCCTTGTCCTTATTGGTTGCATAGGCCTGAGTGTGCACAGTATAGTCGATCATGGTGTGACCAAATCGAAGCAATCTTATATTAAATCGATGGCTCAGCCGATATGTTGAGTTATTACTGTGACTGTGTATTTGTTGTGTTAAGTGGAAATGTTGCATCGTGGTGTTTGTTGGCTGTGCATTGGGTATAACATAGATGGATTGGGTGCTCACACTTAGGGTTACCCATTGAGTTTCGAACATGATTAGTTGCAACCCGATCATTTGTTGATACAAGCTTGTTGTTGATCCCTTGTCGGTTGGCTAGGTGGCCTAGTTTTTTTCAGTCACATTAGATTGGGCTTGCACATTGATGGATTTACACTTACATGATTGAATTATTCGACGCATATCTTGAGTTGGGTGGTGGCTATTGTCTGTTTAATTGTCAATTCAGGTTTTGGAAATTTGACTTGATTTTGGGTGTCTGTCCTTATTTATTTAACGAAGGTCATTACATTCAAATGATAGACCCGATGGAAATGATACTGTGACTTCATTGTTATTTTTGGAAATATGAATTGGGGTATATTTGTTGATTATAGGCAGTGGCTGATTTTGAATGGTTACAGATTGGAAATGGGTACTGTTCGAAAATTGTTATGAAATGAAAGGAAAAGTAAATGAAAGGAACATAACCCCTTACAAATAGTGTGGAATACATACTGTCTTGTGGTGACACTGTGTTGGGTATTTGATTATGAACAAAGAACTAGTTAAATGCACATAAACTGTTATTTGGTCAAAATGAATGATGGTTGATGCACCTTTTTCGCAGAATGTTTTATGGATCACTTAATTAATTTCATGAACAATAATCATTTTTTTTCCCCTTCCATGATTTTCATTTTCCACTAATTTCAAATCCCCTCATCTTCCCATTTCATTTTTCCACTCCCAGTTTTGAGATTAATTACAGTAAAGATAATTTTGGTGTTAAGGTAGTTGAAGTTGACAGTGAATTGTGTGGATTACAATGATATTTTATTGGTTTGGTTTTCAATTGATTGTTGTTATCATTGAGCAGTGACCATGTTTCCCCCCCTTCATTATATCATATTTTTGCTCAATACAACCCCCTCACATATCCCATAACCCTTTTTCACCCCCCTTCTCATTGATTAACAGTAAAACAATTTGTATGGATTGGATTGCATGAATCTGATACATTGATGAGCCAAATCTATTTCATATTTTTAAGAGTTGTCATGTATGGTTATTTAAAAGACTATTTTCTAATTGATCACGCATGCAAGATGCATTTTTCAGTCAAGGTAGCCATGGCCGAGGAAATAGAGGTAGAGGTAATTGGAACCGAGGCCCAAGAAGGCCCAGGTTCTCCATACATTTTGATACTGATTCAGAAGATCTTGGCCAATTGTTTCATGCCAGATTCTTTAATTGGATTGGGTAGGGAATAGTCCAACCTAGGCCTGAAAGGCCTCCTTTCTAAGCCCTGCAAGCCCTCGGTATCCTTGTACCTCCTCATGTCTCCTTACAACCTGAGGTCCCTGAAAATGATGGATGGCAGGAGATTGTCCACCCGATAGTCTCCCAACATCGTGGATGGCCCAACTTATCTTTTCTTGCTCCTCCACCTTTGAACCCCATTGTCCAAGCTGCCCCTAACCATTTTCCAGTGTGATCCTCCCATGCTAGAAAGAGATTGAAAACTGAGTCTCACCATGCACTTGATAAAGGAAAAGCCATTGTTTCCCCCTCCTCACCCTCCAATGGCTCTAACAAATCTGTGTCTTCTAGGATGCATTTGAGTGATGATTGTTCCCATGTGATCAACAAGATTAAGCCTAAAGGCTCTGCACAACCAAAGGCAAATTCAAGAAAATAAAGAGGTGACAACACCAACCAAGGAAGGGTTGCATCACAGACTGGGAAATATGGATTTTGAGTTTTTTTATTATATCTATTATTTTATGACAGTTGACTCGGGAATCTTTTGACAACATGTTTATTTTGGATATATGAGTATTATTTTTGAAATAATTTCAAATTTCATGAGTTTAAATTACCAAAAGTAAATATGTTGATGGGAGGCACAAGGAGGAGTCTTTTTCTTAACTAATGGTTATGTTATGATTATCATTATTGTTATGAAATAAAGGGAGTCACAAGGGGTCCCACCTACTAGTTATTATTTAATTACGACCCTTAATTATAATTATTACTCTTCCCACTAACTAAAGTTAGTTGAGTATTTTAATTCACTTAAATAATGAGTTGGCTCAACCACTTCAACAATTCTTTTTTGTTAAAAGCAAGAGGAAAGGGAGGAACACTAGGAGGATAGAAGCATAAGCATGCTAAAGTTTGCTCTTTGAGTTTATGTTGAGATAGTTCAGTTTTCATTCATTCATATATTCATCACAACCTAATTCTCTTTTATGATAGAAGGGTCTTATTGTAGACAACAATATTCAGGGCTGAATCAAATCATTCATACACTTGTTCTTCAGAGGTGTTGATCTATCTTTGATAGTCTGTGTAGACTTGTCTGTTTGTGAATTAATTTTCATGACTGATAAAGG
This sequence comes from Picea mariana, assembly GCA_032191745.1. Classification (NCBI taxonomy): domain Eukaryota; kingdom Viridiplantae; phylum Streptophyta; class Pinopsida; order Pinales; family Pinaceae; genus Picea; species Picea mariana. The sequence goes on from JASDQU010880551.1 coordinate 13,094, forward strand.
CTATTGTACAGAGTCAAGTGGGCAACAATCTGTGGCAAGTTGATCCAACTTTTAGAGTTCAATTTTGGTTTTCTGTCAGAGGTCCTTTTGTATGTTCCATTGGGGATGTCTAAGTTTGACTTTGGTCCAAGATTTCTGTATGAGATTTTGTAAAGAAAATGACTCTTTGGTGAATTGGAATTAAATAAAGGATTTATTTATGTCTCATCTATCTTGGTTATCATCTTGGTGTCTTTACTTCCATTCTTACATTTATTTCAGCAACTGTTATATTAAGAAAATCACATAAAAAATGAATTTCCAGCAAGCTTTTTGTTGATAAAAGACTAGCCTAAGCACTTGTAATTAATACTTGTGAGTTAGGATGTTATTTTTGTTGGCTATAAACATAGGGTGATATTCTCGTCTACTTTGCTTTAGCCAAGTAAAGTCTGAAAATGCTTGAGTAAGATCAATTCATATCTTTTCCTCAACAAGTACCACTTGTATTTCCTGCGTGTATGAATCCCTGACCATGGGTTTATGCACGTAACGACAGATCTCTGTAGCTTAAAGATGTCGGAATACGTCTCTACTCTGAAAAAAAATTAACCCATAATTTTCTGTCGAGGAAGGTGCTTTGATACCACTTGTAATATTCCAGATATAAAAAGTATGCAGAACATAAATAAATAGCTAGAAATGGAAGATGAACAATGTTGTCGCATAGTTTGTAGGATAGGTTTAGTAGCTTGGAAGTAAGACTCAAACTGGCATAACAGGAGCTTTCCCCACCCACTGTCACCTCGATGGGGAGCTCTTTCTATTTAGGGTGGCTAATCCCAAGGGAGACGTCCCTAGTAATCTGGGGTTCTGAAAGTTCTTAGGGTCTAAAGGATCAAGATGAGGGTTTCCTTTCACAGATTACTGCCAAGAGTGATAGCCAAAGTTTGAAGGTATTCCACTGAGAGGGCACCTGTTTGCGAGACAAGACAGATAAAACTAAAAAGTGCAAGCAGTGGTTAGTACTTCAATATCTAATGACTATCTTCAATATATATGAGCAACAATAACATGTAATTATTGACGAAGTCAATGATTGCATAACAAAGACAATGGCTTATAATACTTCTTCAATAAATACAAAATGATACCTGCATTCAATGTATAAAATCAACCTTTATATTATCACAACACAATAAATGTGCTCATACATAAATATTGTTGCTGCGTCACTATACTATAAAGGGTGACGTCAAGCTTGTTCTAGGTTAGTTTTGCTAGACTATGAGATGGACGTTTTGCTAATTAGGCCAATGAAAAAAACTAATACCTCAAAGTCTATCAATGGATGACAATGCCACAACGTTTCAAGCCAAACACAAGTTTAAGATAGGCATGACGTCATCTTAGGGTTAGGGTTAGTAGAATCACTAGGGTTAGTTAGGGTTTCAATTCAAGAGTGTTTGAAAGATTGTTTTGACAACAAAAGACTCAACGTTGTAAATTTAGACTAGTGCCTTGGGTAAATGGAGTCAAAGAGAGAGGCTAAAGGCTTGGAAAGATTTAAACCTAAGGACGGGAGGGTTAGGTTTTATGGTGCTACAATGGCAGGGCCACCAAATAAAAACCCTAAGGGGAGGAGGCTCATTCCAGTGTAGCTAAAGCTAGGCCTCATGCTCCTCCCTCTTTCCTTAAGACTCTTTGGCAAAAATGGCTAGCTATAAAACATAAATCTAGGGCTAAAAAGTGTTGTTTGGGGCCAAGGCTTTTCAAACCCTAGGTGTAAAATTAATTAGGCCTAGGACGTCTTCTTTCTTCAATTTATGTTTCAAACTAACTCAAGAAAAAGAGGAACTAGTGTAGCAATGGCTAGGCTAGGTTCTTCTTAATCAAATGGCTAAACAAGTCTTTATCATGGGGACATGAAGCAAGGACCTACTTGTGTGCTTGCTCCCTAGGGTTTCAATGATTAAGCATAAAAATAACAATGTAACCATACATGTAATAATTTTAAACTACAACCATTCAATCAAGAAGTTTTGTATGAGAAAAACACTTACAAATCAAAGATGAGCTTATCAAACCCTAGTTGTAACACCTTCCAGTGATAAAAACACCATATGCATGCCAAAGATAATCCTTCCAAGTGTAGCGCCTCAACTCCAAGAGCCAATAACAAGACAAAAGACTAAAAGAAAATCTCTCACAAGAGAGTGAGTTGTTCTCTATCCAAAATGAGGCTCAACGTCCTCAATATATATCATCCAAATGACCTTGAATTACAAAATAGGTCATTAAAAACAGCCGACAAGGCTGACTTAACAATATTCCATTATTTTTCACTTTAAATGCTAAAATGTCAAAGTAAGAGCTAAAAAGGGAGACGTCAGGCCCCTCTGAGGGAGACGTTGGCCCTTTTGGGGCATCATCAGCATCCAGAAGGCAAAACGTTGGCCCCTCTGGGGCTCCTACAGGGTGCCACACGTGCCAAATGGTCCAAGCACACTGCCACATCCTCCAGAAAACGTCCAGCCTACCCTGGGTGGCGTCCTATCCATAAAAGCCATCATCTCATCTGCAGGGGGTGATCCCCCCTAGGTCGATCTCTGCCAAAGTGTCCTGGTGAGGGCGTCCTTCTGTCTTCTTCATGAAAAGGCTCATCATGATGTTGTCCTGCCTCTGCCATCCCAACAACCATCTGATGGGCTCTTCAGCCCCATGGAGGTCCGAGCTAATCATCTCCCCATGTGTACCGGTCCTCTAGTACCTGTCCGCCGGGCATGGTCCTGCACATCAAAAACTACGCCCTCCATGGGCTCATCAGTCCTAGAGATCATAGCGATGTAAATCATATTTCATCATTAAAGTTATCAAATATATGCATGAAATCCCTAACACATCATCTAAGAGCTCAAAGATATTACACAGATCTACTATACAAAGCTAAGGAGACCAACAGAATAACCTATTGGGCTAATACCCACAGGAGATGGAAAGTTTCCTCAAAATATCATTCAAGTCATGTTTAATGAGGTGATATGGTTTTTAGGGATGTCCAGTCATAGTAAGACCAAGGGCAGGTGTTGTCTGTGGGTGCCTTTGTAGGAGGCGAGCTGTACCCGCCATGGATGCATTTTTTTCCAAGCCCTTTATTGCCTTCATTTTTCTTTTATTGCTTTTTCTTTCTTTTTTACTACAAGGTATGACCAGAGGACACTGCCTTGGCTTGGTGGCCAGAGCTAACAGTGTTACCCACTGGTATCTTCACAGAAATGATAAGGCTGGCTCGTGATGAGACCCCCTTTCCTTTGGCCATGCAACCAAAGGTCACTGCCCTGGCTTGGTGACCAGATAGTGGCAATGTCATACTGCTAAATACCTATGAACATAATGGGCCAGCTCGTGATGAGACCTCCCATCCTCTTGGTTAGGTCTTGTTTTTTATCATTTTTCTTAGGGTCCCTTAGTTTCTTATCGAGAGGCTTTTTATTGCCTTCTCAGGGGATCCCTTGGGCGAAGCATCTCTAGTTTTTATTTCCTATGGAATTTATCTTTTACCAGCTGTTTTTACCCCTTGGGCCTTTAGCCCCTTCTTCCCACAAGACAAAGTGTAACCTTGAAAGGTCATCCTGATGGCTAGACTAGGGGAATGGGATGGATGAGCGGGGTATAAGATGTAAACATGATAAGATGGTGGGAGCGGACGATGGCTCTGCAAATCTCCCTTGCTGGCTAACCAAAACCCATGAATATCAGCTTGCTAAGTCACCCAATCAATCACCCCAACAATGGTCAAGTGTATTAATGTAAGATCCAAGCAGTCATCAGAAATGAAAGGAACCTAATGCATATATAAGAAGGTTATAATGATCAAATATGACACATACCATGATACCTTGGACCAATTACCTCATGGAGCAAGAGTCCTCTTCGATGCAGGCCCAGGCCGGTGGCGATGGAAGCTGCTACTGCTGACAGGACAAGTCTGGTTGAGAAGAAGAAAGATGGGCCCTCCAGGGCCATGCTCAAGTCAATCCCGCTCTCGGTACTCCATGTCTAGGACCATGTGGGCCTCGAGACATGATCTTCTAGTTATCCCTAGATACCGGGGATAACAAACAACAATATAACCAGTACAACACCACTATAATACTAAAATGATAACAAAATAACACCAGAAATAACACTTTGATTATCGAGAGCAATGTTCACTTGCCTCTTCGAGGGGGAACCCTCCAGTAGAGCAGAGCTCTATTACAATAATATCCAAGACAAAAGTTCTCATACCCTCAACTCCTATTTACACTAAATATTTCTATCAAAAGAACCATCTAGAGGAAGATCCTTCTAGAAGCGGAAGCTTCTATTAGGTCTTCTTACATTGGACTTATTCTTCCTTATTGCTAGGCCTTATTAATATTGACCTTTATTACATGGAAATATATTATTCTACCTACATGAGGGGTTAGGTCCCTAACCAATGCCTTCTCTCATCTACTAAATGACCTCGAATGCCACATATGCAACAATTTTGGACACAAGGCAAGTGCATGCAGAAGCAAGATGTTGCCTATTTATAAGCAAGATAAAAAATAAGATTTTACCAAGGTTTGGAGGAAGAAAAAAAATAACCAAGAAAACTGTGGATTGGCTCTATATGTCAAAATAAATAAAATCAATGGTATATTGACAGTGACTGCTCCAAGCACATGACATGAGATAATAGTAAGTTGGAATTCCTTATTGAAGAAAAAGGTGGTAATGTTATCTCTGGAAACAATGCTCCAACTAGAATTAGAGGAAAAGGAACTATTGCACTAGATAAAGATAAGAAGGGAAAGACCAAAGCACAAAATGTGTAGTATGTAGATGGTCTAAAACATAACTTGTTGAGTGTAAGTCAAATGTGTGACCAAGGAAACAATGTTCTCTTTCATTCAAAATGTTGTAAAGTGATGGATGCAAATACATGGAAGACTGTTGTAAAGGCAGTTAGAAATTCAGGGAATGTGTACGTTCTAGAAGAAGGCAAAGAAAAATGTTGTATTGGTAAAAATGATGAGAGTTGGCTTTGTCACAAAAGGCTAGGTCATATTAGTTTTGATCAGGTTGTTAAGCTGGGAAGAAAGGATGTTGTACAAGATATGCATAAAATTTCCAAACCTGAGAATATTGTATGCAAGTCATGTCAATTTGGAAAGGAGTCAAGAGTTCAATTCAAGGCAAGAGAACACTCCACCAATCGACCTCTTGATCTGATTTATACAGATCTATGTGGATCCACTAGTACCCAATCACCTCAAGGTGAAATATATTGTATTTTTGTTGATTGATGACTATACTAGAATGACTTGGGTTGGAATGTTGAAGCATAAATTTGAGGCTTTTGAAAAATTTAAAATATTCAAAGCATAGGTTGAAAATGAAATGGACTTAAAAATAAAGTGCCTAAGGTCAGACAAAGGAGGAGAATTCACATTTGATGAATTCAACAGTTATTGTGAAAAGCATGGTATCAAGAGACAATTTTCTATTGCCATAACCCCTAAGCAAAATGCAGTAGTAGAAATGATGGACATAACAGTTCTAGAAACGACCAGGGCCATGCTCGATGAATCAAAAGTACCCAAAACCTTTTGGGGAGAAGCTGCTCAAACTGTTTTTAGCATTCTAAATAAAGCGCACATAAGAGTAAACAGTGATAAAACCCCTTATGAGCTATGGCATGGAAAACCTACATCAATAAAGCACTTCAAAATTTTTGGAAGCAAATGATACATCAAAAGAAATGAAGACAACTTAGGTAAGTTTGATTCTAGAGTTGATGAAGGTATCTTGTTAGGATACTACTCTAGAAGTAAAGGATACAAGTGATACAACAAAAGACTCCATAAAATAATTGAGAGAATACATGTAAAAGTAGATGAGGGACCACTTCATCAAGTGAGACATCAACACTACAATGATTCATTTTATGAACCGATCAGAAATGATCTACAAAATGATAGAATGAACGAATACTAGGAATAAGAGGATTTTGAGGAAGAGGAGAGAATGGAGACACCCCAACCAAAGAAACCATCAAGGTATGTTTAAAAATATCATTTGGACAGTCAGATTCTTGGGAACAAGGAAGCAGGTGTACACACAAGAAGAAAACTTGTAAATATATCTAGCTTTTCAAATTTTGCACCTTTATCCATAAGTGAGCCCCAAAAATTTGCGCAAGCAAGTCAGTATAACCATTGGGTGAAATCCATGAATGAAGAACTAGATCAAATAAAGAAAAACAAGACATGGGATCTTGTCCCAAGACCAAATGAAAAGAATGTAATTTGCACTAAATAGGTATACATAAACAAGTTAAATGAAGATGGATAGATAGTTAGAAACAAGGCCAGATTGGTATGCAAAGGGTATGCCCATGTCGAAGGAGTGGACTTTAAAGAAATTTTTTCCTCTGTTACAAGAATTGAAGCTATCGAGATGTTTTTGGCTTTTGCATGCTACAAAAAATTCAAAGTCTACCAGATGGATGTCAAATTAGCATTTTTGAATGGTGACCTTGAGGAAGAAGTTTATGTAGAGCAACCAGAAGGTTTTCTGCTAATTGGAAAAAAGGATTATGTCTGTCATTTAAAGAAATCCATGTATGGGCTAAAACAAGATCCAAGATCTTGGTACTACAGACTCAACAGGTATCTACACCAACAAGGTTTTAAAAAGGGAAAAACCGATAGCAACTTATACATCAAGGTTGAAGGCAATGACCTATTAACTATTGTAGTATATGTTGATGATAATATTTTTCATAGTAACATTGAACTAATGAGTAAAAATTTTGTAGCTACAATGCAACATGAGTTTGAGATGTCCATGTTAGGAGAACTCTCCTTCTTTATTTGTTTACAGATTCATCAATCAAAAAAAGGAATTTTTATTTCCTTGAGAAAATATCTGAAGGAAATATTGAAGAAGTTTGGCATGGAAAACTGCACACCAGTAAGAACTCCCATGGCTACCAGTTKCAAACTCAACAAATATGACAATGCTCCATAAATAGATTAAACCATGTACAGGTTCATGATGGGTAGTTTAATTTATCTCACAGCTTCAAGGCCTGACATCATGCAAGTTGTCGGTTTGCTAGGCARGATTCATTCCAATCCCAAAGAAACTCATGTTCTTGCAATCAAAATAATATTCATGTACTTGAAAGGCTCTATTGATTATGAATTGTGGTATTCAAAAAACACAAACCTTGTTCTTGGAACTTATACAGAGGTAGATTGAGTAGGAAGTATTGATGATAGAAAAAGCACTAGTGGAGGTGCATTCTTCCTTGGCAGTTGTTTAGTATCATGGCTAAATAAGAAACAAACTTCCATTTCCCTCTCTAGAGTTGAAGTAGAGTATATAGATGCAACATCCTGTTGTACACAAGTATTGTGGATAAAGACCAATCTCAAGGATATTAAATCTCCTTGTGATCAACTTGTTTCTATCATGTGTGACAATACAAGTGTTATTAATCTCTCTAAAAATATCGTTCAACACTCTAAAACTAAGGATATACCCATCAAGTATCACTTTCTTAGAGAACAGGTTCATGATCAGGTGGTTAAATTAAAATGTGTTCCTTCGAAAGAGCAGATCGTAGATATATTTACCAAGACATTACCCAGGGATTCCTTTGAGTACCTCAGAGAGAAATTGGGTGCCCTTCCCCCTCCTCATTAAGATGCATAACCTTCATGACATGTTGGAGGATGTTGAAAGACATGTCTAGCCTCAGGGGGATCATCACAAGAAATTGAGTAACATGCAATATGACATTCAGATAAGGGGAGTCACTCTCAGGATGTGAAGAATCAGTAGGGTAGATCCCTTTTCCATTGATGTCAAAGGGGGAGAAAAATAGAGCTGTAACAAAGAGGAGCATACAAGGGGAAGTGAAGGCTAGAGGAACACATTGATAGGGGGAGCAACTCAATAATAGAGTTTCCATCAATGAAAAAGGGGGATTTTGTTGAGCATATTTTATCATTGACGTCAACATGGCACACAAACAATATGGCACAAATATGGGGCACATGCAAATAAAATGCGTAGAAGGATGTATGGCACTGTTGTAGGAAAATACCCCTATGGACAGGTGAATATCCTCTTGGATTCTAGACCCCTATACTAAAACATAAAGCATACAAATGGACAGTAACATCCATGTGAATTCAATTACCTAATTAGAAAGAGAAAGAGAAGGAAGAAAATGTGATGCACCTTATTCCATAGTTCATCTTCGCTGCCTTTGATTTGAGCTTGATCTTCAAACTATTTATCACCACTTGATACAAACTTCAATGAAATGGAAAACAAAAGACAAAGAACCTCTACTCTACCCTACAAGATTAAACTAATCAAATTCATTTATCAAGATTGACAATCATATGCAACAATACACAATCTTGAAGGGAATAGGCCAAGTAATATTATTGAGAACTTTAAAGAGATACTTACAAACTATAGATGAAGTTGCAACAACCTCTCCAAGTCCTCCTCATCCAACCCTTGCACGATGATCCTAAGATCATAGGTTTGATATCCAAAATATTTCTCCCAAGACCATAAGTTTGATACCTCAAATATGCTTCTATCCCCCTTCTCCATGGAAAGCCCTCAATATATAGGATTTGGAGTTTAACCACCATGGAGAGAATTACTCATCAGATTCACTAAAATGGGATCTGTAAGATATTTAGGGAGAAAATATCTCTTAAGAATTTTAGGGAGGAAATATCTCTCAAGGATTTTAAAGAGGAAATATTTCAACCATCCATGAGATCTTCAACCTCCCCTAAAAAATAGGAAACCAAATGTGAGGTGGATTCTCACACTAAATTAATTTCCTTTTCATGAATATTAATAATAATTCATGTGCACATAGTATTTGGACCTTCATATAATATATTTCTCCTCCACATTGACTAGGGATTATGACATATGTTATTTCATGGTGTTGAGGTGTATGTGACACTTAGCAAGGTGCATATGACAATTTTACGACACTTGCGACACGTAGGGTGGGGTACCTAGGTGTGCAAATTTTATGTGTAACAATATGCCCCCTAAAGTGTGAGGTCGGAAGAGAAACTGATGGCTGAAGCACTTTACAATTATTCAATGCAAGGGCGTGGAGTTGGAGAACCTAGAAGAAGTTGCAAACAACCATAAAAAAATATTAATATATATTCCATTTCCGAGGCAAGCATACCTATGCTCGGAATACAAGATAACTCAAAGCACGGTCTCTGACCAATACACTGCGAATCCATGAAAAATATTGACTAAGGATATGGCCACCAAATATACAATGTGGATCCATACCTCCATGACATGGACTGATCGTAGCCACGAGAAATACACAGTGGAGCTACGAGATGATAAAACATAGCCATGAACCAATACAATGTGGATCTATGTGACAATTTATATATCAACATGCTCAAATGATCTCCTTCGTAGCCTGAGAAAAGCAAATAATATAGTGAACGCTCAACCTAGGGTCTTCATCCCAATCTTGATGTGGTACAAATCTATCCATGTGAATAGATGTTTTGATGTCGAACATGGTAGAAACCATTTGATTACCGATCATTGAGGTAAACCGTTAACTGTTAATATTATGGTAGCTGCGGGAGGTATTTACCCCCACGTGTGAACCTGATGAGAATAGAAGACTCCGGGAAGCAAGAGAAACCCTAATGAATTGGCTAATAACCCTAGAAGCCTTGTCGGCTCAAGAAGATAATTTATATTAGGCTATTAACCTCCAAGAGAAGAAGTCGGCCAAAAATAATAATAATATATTGAACAGAGACATACCCAGAAGGAGAAGTTGGCCCTAGCAAAACTGGCAGAATTACTATAAATATAGGGCACCATTTCTCATTTGTCACATCTCAGAACTGCAGTTTTGCAGTTTGGTGCGCATTGCAGTTGTAGTCTTGTGCGCAGGTTTGGAGGAAGAGCTGGTGCAGCTGCAACAGTAGAAATATCTCAGTTTTGGCTTGAATATCTCTTGGCTAGGGTTTGAAACATATGATCAATCTTTTGTGATGCACTATCCTTGGGGATTGATGCACTCCTCTTTGTTTGGCTATCTAGCCTATGGTTTGCTTCCGGAGGAATTCTCAGTCAAGGTTAAGGTGCTCGGAGGGAGGCTTCGGCCTATGGTTGGGTGACGAAGGTATCGTCAATGGTAAAATGAGCACACCATCTTCTATATTCTAACAGGTTATGGGCCCACACCCCTTCAATCAGCCTAAAATGCTGGAAGGAAACATAGCCGCTAGATATTAAGCTCGTTGAGGAACTCCTGCTAGGGTTACTAGTAGGAGCAGTTTCCAGAAGCACTGCAGCTAGGGTTACCAACAGAAGTAGTTGCAGAAACCCTAAAACTCTTGTCGAGGAACATTAAGTGACGAGATTGACCTAATCTTCGGATAGATCAGTGTGCCCTAGCCCAACACATCTCCTGGTACTCTCAGAAGGCCAAGACATGAAGTTTGCATTTCTGGTCAAATCTAGGGTTTGACCAAGTCAAGCAAGCCATGACGAACTCTATGAAGTCTGGGAACAAGCTAGATGGAGCCTCTAACTTCAGAGCATGGAAGACAAGGATTGACCTCATCCTTACCAAGAATAAAGTGTTGGATATTGTGAAAGGAAAGATCGTGAAGCCAGAATTTGAAGAAGGAGAAGAGGAGGAACCACAGAACGTTGTAGCTATGGAGAAGTTCAAAGAAGTTGACATCAATGCCATGAGTATCATAGTGGATTCCATAAAAGACCACTTGATACCCTACAT
>JASDQU010880551.1:23992-34932 GCA_032191745.1 Picea mariana
AAGAATAAAGTGTTGGATATTGTGAAAGGAAAGATCGTGAAGCCAGAATTTGAAGAAGGAGAAGAGGAGGAACCACAGAACGTTGTAGCTATGGAGAAGTTCAAAGAAGTTGACATCAATGCCATGAGTATCATAGTGGATTCCATAAAAGACCACTTGATACCCTACATCTCCCATCTTGACTCATCGAAGAAGATGTACGATGCCCTAACAAATCTCTTCTCAGTCATAAACATTGGACAAGTTATGAGTTTGAAGAATGAGCTCCGTAACATGAAGATGAATGACAACGATAGCATAACATCATACTTTGTAAGGATCTCCCAGTTAAGAGATCAACTACAAGCTATTGAAGAGATCACTTCAGAAAAGGAATTGGTGAACATAGTACTCAATGGTCTTCCCAAGACATGGGATGCATTTTCCGCAAGCATGAACACAAGGAAGGAGTACCCGACATTTGAAGAACTTTGGACTTGCTGTGCTCAAGAAGAATCAAGGATCAATGCAAACGAGAAACCCCAAAAGAAGTACGATGATCAAGCCTTCACAACAAGATTCAAGAACTTCAGGAACAAAAGGAAGTTTGGTTCAAGGAAGAAGCCAAATCAAGAGAAAGACATTTCAGAAATACAATGCTTCAACTGTCAAAAGTACGATCACTATAGGAACCGGTGTCTCGAGCTAAAGAAAAGGAAGGAGAAACACGAAGCATCGATTGCCGAAGAAAAGGAACCGACAAAGAAGACTAAGCAGGATGGAAGAGACTTCTTCTATTAAAAGGTAATAACACTCTTCTTATTTCTTGTACATATCTTGCTTACATTGTCTTTGTACATATCTTGTATATCTATCTCTTGGAAGATAATGTGTTCCAAGAAGAACTATACCTATGGAAGAACAAAAAGATAAGAATGAATATCACTAGATATTACACATGAAAGAATGAAATATATTATGTGAAAGCTATTACAAGATACGCCAAAATCAAAAAAAATCCTGAAGAGACTTAGAAGTCAGACATCAAGAGAAATTGGAAAAAGACTTATGAGGACAACTAAGACAAAAGCATGGACTCTGTTAAGACAAGAGAGCCAATTATATATTACAGAAGACAATAAGGTTGCAGATGGAAGCGTGGACTCTATTATATATTGTAGAAGATAATAAGGACGGAGACAGAAGCATGGACTCAGTCAAACGAAGGGAGTAGATTATATGCACTCTTACATGAAGCATAGGAGGGAGATAATCCTATGATCCATTGAAGATGACGAAATGTATATATCCATGGTAGTAGTCATGACAGACAGTACGTGTTCAGCTCAACTACAGAAGAAGACCTCTTCGAAGAAAAGCCTTAAAGTATTCCTGGTTGTCCATCCAGATCCGTGATCTTATGATGAAAGGTAGAAGTGGAATATTTAGGTCATGGAATCTACAAGAAACTCCATGGACCCAAAAGTAAAATAAAAACATGAAGAAGAACATAAAGATTCCAAGAAAGAAAAAGAAGAACCAGAACAACCAGTCACTGTATCAAGAATCACAAGATTACCAACCTGATATGAACTCACTAAAAACAATCAAGCAGAAGAACCAAAAGTCGTGACGAAGAACAGTGTACGAAAGACTTATGAATGAAAACATTATGAGATCCAGAACTAGAGATTCTCTCAGATGGAGGGAGAAGACTATGATGATTGATTGTTCTAGTACACCAGACTTATCTCTATATAAGTCAATATATTATCTGCAACATTCATGAATCAAAATTCCACATCAGACGAATGCAAAGAATGTTCTCCAGAGAAATTGAATAAAGAGCGTATGAAGAGCAATCTCAAGACTTTGAGGCATACTAGAAAGATACTCTTGTATGCAGATAAGAAGATGACAACTTGGCTGAGAACCTCCAGTGCACAGCAGAAGCGTGGTGAAGATTTCCTACAACATCAAGATGACTACTCAGAAGATCAGATCTCATGATGACAAAAGAAGTGCCACATGGATACGTTCCAGTTCTCCAACTATGATATACTCTATTATTCAGATCTACATGAATCCTTCACAATGTTCCAGACTACAGTACAAGCATTGCATTATCCATGATAAAGTACAGAAGGGAGAAAATGATTTCTCCAATACATATCTCCATAGATGAGCAGATAAGCATACATTTTGGTAAAGCCTATATTCAAGATGAAAGAAATTGAATACTCAAGCTAGAGCTCGTGGAAATAATTCTCTTAGCTAGAAGGGAAGACTCTCCAAACTAGAAGAAGGTACGCAAACATTTATTTTTGTGATTTAAATAACTCTCCAGTTAGGAGGGAGCATTTATCTTTGTAATTGAGAAATAGTCCAGATTGGACAGATGCTTTCCTATTCGGAAAGTGGATTGAGATTTCTGACGGACAGTGACCTCCCATTGTAGTTAACATGGGAGGCAGATTGATTGCTGATGTATCATAGACAACTACTTCCCATTGTGGTTAACATGGGGAGTGGTCTAGGACAGTCATTCTTCTTGGCAGTCACTTTGAGTAGTGGTCAAGTAGAATGGTCCGCCTCGTCGGGCAGTCATTCTTTCGAAGTTCACAGTTGTGAGCAGTTTCAAAGAATCGTTCATTTTGGAGGTTGATGTAGGACAAACATTCCTCGAGGGCAGACTCATTCTCTCCAGGTTACACTTTGTTTAGTGTCGGAGGAATGGCCCAGGGTGGGGAATGGTTCGGATAGTTATTCCTTGAGGTCAGAATCATTCTCTACAGGTTACACTTTGTTTAGTGTCGGAAGAATGGCCCAGGGTGGGGAGTAGTCCAGGCTCAACAATCAAGGACAGTTATTCCTCGAGGGAAGACTCATTCTCTCCAGGTTATACTTTGTTTAGTGTCGGAAGAATGGCCCAGGGTGGGGAATAGTCCAGGATAGTCATTCCTTAGGGAAGACTCATTCCCTCCAGGTTACACTTTGTTTAGTGTCGGAGGAATGGCCCAGGGTAAGGAATGGTCCAAACATTTCTTGAGGGCAGACTCATTCTCTCCAGGTTACCCTTTGTTTAGTGTCGGAGGAATGGCCCAGGGTGAGAAATGGTCTAGGCTCAGAAATCAGAAATAATCCTTCTTCCTTGGTTGAGAAGAATGGGGCAGATAGCCCATTGTTGATATTCTATATTGAAGGCAGACATTCTTTTAGATCTCACAAACATGAGTGAAATATTGGCCCAGATGATTATTGTTGATATTCTATATCGAGGGTAGACACTCTTTCAGATCTCATAGGCGTGAGTGAAAGATTGGCCCAGTTGATTCAGTTTTTTATCATAACATTGTTTCTATGTAGATGAAGACTACTGTGGTGGCAGACATTCTTTCAGATCTCACAGACGTGAGTGAAAGATTGTCTCAGATAATACAATTTTTATCATAACATTGTTTCTATGCAGGATGCTCTCAGATGTTTGTTATGAAGACTATATGACAGTAGATGAGGACTACTGTGGTGAATATGTTTCACCATTCGCAACCTTACGTCGCTGATCAAGTACTTGTGTGTTACTTGATGTGGTAGTTAACCACTGGATTGTAGTTATGTACTACTATGAACATACACAGGTGTGTTCTATCCTTGTTCTAATTGCCTTGAAGACTATTAGCAGTTTAATGGAGACAATGATCATTCAAATGAATGATGAACAAATATTTTCCAGATGGAAAATAGTTCAGAGCTTTTACTCCTCTTGTATCACTCTATGGTGAGAGTGACTTATCCAACATCATATCTAACTACTCATATGAAGTATGGTTTCGATATATGATGCAGTTGATGATGATGGTGATGCTCATGATCTAGTCATGAAATAGTCTAGATGACTATATTGATGCTACCGGATAAATGGTATATTTTGTGATCAAGTCCATTACCTGTAAATACCTCTCTAGCTAGGAGGGAGTGTTAATATTATGGTAGCTGCGGGAGGTATTTACCCTAATGTGTGAACCTGATGAGAATAGAAGACTCTAGGAAGCAAGAGAAACCCTAATGAATTGGCTAATAACCCAAGAAGCCTTGTCAGCTCAAGAAGATAATTTATATTAGGCTATTAGCCTCCAAGAGAAGAAGTCGGCCATAAATAATAATAATATACTGAACAGACACATACCCAAAAGGAGAAGTCGGTCCTAACAAAACTGGCAGGATTACTATAAATATAGGGCGCCAGTTCTCATTTGTCACATCTTAGAATTTCAGTTTTGCAGTTTGGTGCGCACTGCAGTTGCAGTCTTGTGCGCAGGTTTGGAGGAAGAGCCGGTGCAGCTGCAGTAGTAGCAAGATCTCAGTTTTGGCTTGAATATCTCTTGGCTAGGGTTTAGAACATCTGATCAGTCTTTTGTGATGCACTATCCTTGGGGATTGATGCACTACTCTTTGTTTGGCTATCTAGCCTATGGTTTTCTTTCGGAGGAATTCTCAGTCAAGGTTAAGGTGCTCGGAGGGAGGCTTCGACCTATGGTTGGGTGATGAAGGTATCGTCAATGGTAAAACGAGCACACCATCTTCTATATTATAACATTAACAAGTGTGAGGGAAATCACCAATGATGTCAATGACTCCCAAGGTACCCTAATGCAATCCAACGAATGTGAATAAATGAGTCAAAGTTGAACATTCGTGGAATCATCTGATCAGAGGTCAATGATGTAAACCTACTGTCGAAGGCAAGGAGGCTTTCCATTGAGGCATGCAGGTCCCAAGGTACTAACTGGTTTCTAAGTCTAATTACCAGATGATGTGTTGAAGTCAACATGAAAAGACTCGTCGAAGGAGGGCCTTGATGTATCCCCCATCATCGTCACGAAACTGACATAGGAAAGAGATGTAAGATGGTGAATCGAATGAGTATGGACTGACACAAGAAATGGAAATTGACAATACTGTAGATGGATGTTTTAAAGTGAAACTTACCTTGAACATGACAAGGCACGAAAACTGACTTGACAATATTGACTCGACGAGTACAAAGAATGTAATGTGATGAAAATAAGAGCACTCTTTGACTAGATGAAAAAGTACGGTGACACATGGAATTGGTATGACTTAGAGACAAGAAGATTAGCCAATTGTAAGACGGGATGCAAACAGGTGCCATGTTCAAGGGCGACAAATTATGCCATAAAGGATTCTCAAAAACTTGACCCACTTCCTTCAATTTCCCCCCCACCCAGATAGATGAGTACCTCTTTTTCATTTAACAAGCTCGAGGAGGGTAACACATGCTCGATATAACTCACCTTCGGTAAGTTACTCTTCCTTTATTTAATGAACTAAAAATAAGTAATGGTTTATTCCCATATGGGCCCTTCAATGTGTGATTTTAGCGAGTCCAGAGAAGGAAAAATTGATGGTTTTTCATGTTTAGAGAGTCTAAAAATAACTTAAAGATGACTCTAGGGTTGTACTTTTTTGTAATTTTAGTCTCGCGAGGCCAAAAAATTGATAAAATACCACTCGAAAGATGCCCTTTCAAACCTTTTAACGAGTGTGAAAGGAAGCAAGACGACTCAACAATATTTTCATGTTTAGAGATTTTGAAAAGAGATTAAAGGAGACTCTAGGGGGTTCCTTTTTCGTATAACCTTTACGAGTCCAAAAAATTGATAAAATTATAGTCAGTTACATTCTCATGTATTTACGAGCATGAGAAAGAATAAAGACTAAGCTCGGTATTGGTTTCATTTTTACACAAGCTTGAAACAAAATTAAACTTATGCTTGTAAATTCCCAACGTAATTTCCAAAGGTAGGGATGCCCATGGATGGTTGGTACTCTGCCCCCATCTTGAAAATCTAACGGCTTAACTCCAGAATGATAATCAAAGGATGAAAACATGCTCCCCCAAGCTTCATTTCATTCGCCGACTTTGAGGTTGTCACCAATTTCTGTACTAGATGGAGAAAAAGAATAAGGATGGATGAAAGGAAGGTTCAAATACTATGTGCACATGAATTATTATTAATATTCATCAAAAGGAAATTAACTTAGTGTGAGAATCCACCTCAAATTTGGTTTCCTATTTTCTAGAGGAGGTTGAGGATCTCATGGATGGTTGAAATATTTCCTCCTTAAAATCCTTGAGAGATATTCCCTCTCTAAAATCATTAAGAAATATTTTCTCCCTAAATATCTTAGAGATCCCATTTTAGTGGATCTGATGAGTGATCCTATCCATGGTGGTTAAGCCTCCAAAGCCTATATGATGAGGGATTTCCATGGAGAAGGGGGATATAAGCAGATTTGAGGTATCAAACTTATGGTGTTGGGAGAAAGCTTTTGGATATAAAAACTATGATCTTAGGATCATCGTGCAAGGGCTAAACGAGGAGGACTTGGAGAGTCTTCTGCAACTTCATATACAGTTTGTAAGTATCTCTTTAAATTTCTCATTAATATTACTTGGCCTATTCCCTTCAAGATTGTGTATTGTTGCATATGATTTTCAATCTTGATAAATGAATTTGATTAGTTTAATCTTGTAGAGTAGAGTAGAGGTTCTTTGTCTTTTGTTGTCCATTGTGTTGCAGTTTGTATCAAGTGGTGCTGAAGAGTTTGGAGATCAAGCTAAGATCGGAGGCAGCGAGGACGAACTACAAAATAAGGCACATCACGTTTTCTTCCTTCTCTTTCTCTTTCTGATTAGGTAATTGAATTCACATGGATGTTAGTGTCCATTTGTATGTTTTCTCTCTTGGTATTAGGGGTCTAGAATCTAAGAAGATATTCACCTGTCCACAGGGGGATTTTCCTACAACAGGAACAAATTTGGTGCACAGATAGAGGAAGCGTGTGGAAGGATTCTTTCTACACAGGCAGAGGAAGTGCGCGGAAGGATTCTTTCTATTGTACTATTGCAGATCCACATGAAATGGAATTCCTAGATGAAATAGTAAAGATTGAAAACAAAAGTGCGCATAAGGATTGAAGGATGAAGGGATCAACAATGTAAAATAAATCACGGAAGTGATTGAGTCTTCCAAGAGTGTGTGTAGATCAGGAGGATGAATTATGACATAGTTTATAAGTAAAGTAGACCGTGACAAATTCCCTTTTCTGTGATTGCAGAATGAATCAGCGGATGCTTGTGATATAGTGCAACGACGAATGTGAAAAGATCACAAGGTGCATTGAGAAAAGTGATGAGTGACAAAGTGGACTAGGATGGTGCTAGCGGGAACCCCCCCTCCCTTTATCTACACTAGGGTTCAAAATGTAGGCAGATTGATTAATCATCTAAAAGTCAATTAATTCTCTATACTACCCCAAACATACCAAAACTCATATGAAGAAAACAAGGAAAAGGAGATCGGGTAACTATACCTTTAA
Organism: Picea mariana; assembly: GCA_032191745.1. Classification (NCBI taxonomy): domain Eukaryota; kingdom Viridiplantae; phylum Streptophyta; class Pinopsida; order Pinales; family Pinaceae; genus Picea; species Picea mariana. The sequence goes on from JASDQU010880551.1 coordinate 31,376, forward strand.
TCCCACTTCTGGTGGTAACCTCCTTGTGCTTGGAAGTTCCACTGACTGCACGCCTCCTCCCAGGGCTGACCTGCATCTAAATATTGACAAACAAAAAACTACAAGCATGTTATTCCATATACAATTTAGGGTTAGATGTTAGAATGTCAAGCATAAATCAATAAAATTATTCAAGACACCATCATTTGGGAGAGGAAAATTTAATTCTTTTATTAATAATAGATAGATTATACCTTTACAATCTAAGTCGGCTACCATTCTGCGAACTTGGTCCGGGCTCCTCTTCACCAAGCTCCAAGTGCACCTTGTATGAACTTCTCCTCTCAACCTTTTGATCTCTTCTTGGGAAGTGAATGAATTAAATGGAGGTAAAAGAGGCCAATGAGGGAATGTTGAGGCAATTCTCACAAAATGCAGCAATATCTTGGGCAAGGAGGGGAAGTGAAATCGGACAGAGTTTCACTGTTCTTATGCTTCGATCTGAAATGGGACCCAAAAAACTCATTTTATATGACAAACGGATGCTTATTCAGTTGGGTGACGGGCTATAGTAGGTGGATTAGTTGGGAAACTACCAATAGCCCATCAATTTCAATGAATTCCTTGCAACTTTTGCAAGTATACGTGGGTTGTAATGGTGCAACATGCATATGCATGCGAGTTGTAGTGGTGCATCAAGCGTATGTACGTGGGAAGTAATGGTGCAGGGCGCACACATCTTCTAAAAATTGGATTTTTAACAAGAGCAACTCAATAGTGCTTTGGCAAAAAATGCAAGTAAGAGGGCCAAGGCCATGTATGCATGTGTAGAGAAATTTAGGGTTATAACACCAGACAAGCAGTGTGAAGAATTTTTAGAGGCCAAAGCCCTGAATAGATCTAAGCCATCTGTTGCTTGACAGATCTGGGTCATCCATCTTGTGGATATGTGGCATGAGATCCTCGCTTAAGAAGAAATACACTTCGGGAGGAAATCCCATGTAGTGGAGTAAGAACTCCCGAACCCACAGGCCGGAGTTCATCGAAACCGTTGATCTATCATGGACACGTGTTAGAAAATCCACTTGTTTGGAGTTTGGGTCCTCCAGAAGAGAATCCAAGAGGGAGAGTTGACCCGTATTCAACTGAAGCCTGGAGGTGAGGACACATATATATGACCACCGATTCAGAGGTGGACATGTGGAGAAATCCCGTGAGTTCGGAGGCATAACACTTCAGGGGCTTGGAGAAGTGTCGGGTGTCAAGAGCTTCGAAGCCCGAAGGATTAGCATATTTTGGGCTAAGCCCCAGGTTATAGTCTGAGGTCATATATGGAAAGGGGCCTAGCGAAGGGAGCTAGTGCCTATATTTCAAAATTTTAAAAGGAAAAAGCACCAAAGGGAAACGCTCGCGGGTTTTCTTGAACCTGTACAAAGAGAAAAAAGGGGCTTGTATTGACTGGTTTTGGGGCTCAACATAATACCTAAGAGTCAATTTGACTTAGAAGTTGATCGATCCTTGACTGGGAGGTCGCACAGACCCTGGTAGAGGCAGGGGGCTTGCATCATAAACTTAAGAAAACTATATACTAGCTAGGTGCGTAATATCTCCAACAATATCATCTATTATTCTTTCAATCTCTCGATGAATATGCCTAGAACAATCTTGAGAAATCCAAGTTGTGGGATATATTTTATCAAACTACATTCCATGCCATTGAAGCACTCAGTCTCCATGATTCAAAAATCCTTTTTTTCCCAAGTATCTACTGTCTTCTCATTTTCCTATATATGGTCCACCAACACAACCAATGTAAACTATTCGACTTCTAGCTGCACTAGTTTCAAATAAGTTGCAAGTCCTATGTTCCATCAAAGGTTTTAAGTTTCACAAGACATGGCTTAAAGTTGTTATTTGTAATCTTTTCAAAGACATATTTATGTTGATGGATGTTATTTCCATCTCCCAACAAAACAAATTGGACTACATATCTGCACATATAATTGGATTTGGTGTGAAGTTAAAAATTTGTTACCTTGAAAATTGGATTTCAAGTTCACTCACTCAATAATTACAAAATTGGACATAATTTCCAAGAACACAACAAACTAACTAGTCTTAATCATCCTTTAATACATCCCCTGCTTCCTTCCACGTGCTCAGAGAAACTTACAAGAGGGTTAAATACATTAGCACCAATGTAATAGGAAGCATTCTCATCATCCTTTGACGAAATCTTGACCTCCTCTACTTCTCTTGTTTGTAATTGTTCAGAACCAAATATCAATATAGCATAGAAAAACCTCAGAAAAAGTACTCAACGCCTTGAAAAAGAGATAATTTCAGATAATAAGCCTCTTCGAGGGGGAAACCTACTTTTACCCCACTTAAATGTTCAAGTACAAGATGATTCCAAATGAAAATGTCTCATTGGTATATATAGGAGACTAGGAGGTATAATTACAACTAATGGAATAAAGACGACATAAATAAAATAACATTACTAATGTAATATGCCCCAATTAAGGGGTAGTGAGACATTATTAGGGCTTAACATGCCCCTCCCCTTGAGACAAGTGTTGTCTGCAACACTTGAGTAACTCTGGATGCTTTTGTATAAAAGACTCATCTTCCCAAGTGGAATCTTCAGCCGGTACTTTCCTCCATTTAATGAGATACTCTGAAATGGATCTATTCCTCAGTTGGCTAATTCTTGTGTCAGTGATGGCTTCAGGCTCCAATATGATTTTTCCTTCCTCGTCAAGTTTTGGAAATATAGTTTGAGCTGGGATCTTGTCGCCTATAACCTTCTTTAAGCATGAAACATGGAAAACTGGGTGTACTTATGAATATGTAGGCAACTCCAATTTGTATTCCATAGTACCAATCTTTTGCAACACCTTATAAGGGCCATATTACTTTGGTGATAATTTATTATCCTTCTTGGCTTGCTTGGGGGACATCTATTTGTATGGTTGTAGTCTTAAAAACACCCAATCCCCTACTTCAAAACTTCTTTCACTACGATGTTGATCTGCTTGTTGTTTCATGAGATTCTGTGCCACGGTTAGGTTGTCCTTTAAGATTTGGAGAACTTGTTGTTGATTCTCGATGTGATCTTCCATTGCTTGAGCCTTAGATTTTTTTTTTAGAGAAGAAGTGATGGAAGGAGGGTGGTATCCATAAAGTGCCATAAATGGTGTCATTTTTGTTGCCGTATGAAAGGAATTGTTATACCATCATTCTACCAAGGGTAACCATTTGAACCATTGTGTTTATTTATCAGAGACAAAGCAACTAAGGTAGCCTTCCAGACATTTGTTCACTATCTCGGTTTGTCCATCAGATTGAGGATGATAGGATGAGCTATGAGCCAATTGAGTACCCAAACAAGAAAATAATTCTATCCAAAAATGTCCAGTGAAGATGGGATCTCTATCACTTACAATAATCTTTGGGCTACCATGTAGCTTTTGAATTGTCTCCATGAATGCGGTGGCAATTGTACTATCTTTGAAGAGATGAGAGAGTGCACAAAAGTGTGCATACTTGGTCAGTCTATCAACAATCACCATGAT
>JASDQU010880551.1:35032-52386 GCA_032191745.1 Picea mariana
TGGTCCTTCTAGTAGCCATAGCCATATTTTTACTTTCAACATTTCTTGCCACTTTAAATGCATTCTCCAATGATTTGGGTTCCCAAAGGCGAACCTCATGTTGAATGTTATCCTTTAGAGTTCCTATGAATACATCAATCAAGTGCTCATCTGGAATATCGGTTACCTTTATATTCAATCTTTTGAAGTTCTCAATGTGCTCAGTAACTGAACCCTTTTGTTTGAGATTTATCAATTGACTAAAAAAGGTATTGCTCCTTGTATCCTCATAGTGTGCTATCATTTCTTCTATGAAAATTGTCCAAGTGAAGAGTGATTTGTGAGAACAAAGCCATTGATACCATACAAATTGATTAGGTTCTAAATATAAAGAATCAATTCGTACCTTTTGTGTATGTGGCACATTATGTAGATAAAATAATTGCTCCATCTGAAGTATCCATGTGATTGGGTCCTTGCCATCAAACTTCCTCATATCGATCTTAGGAACGTGGTTGGTATTCAACCCAAAGTTGGAGTTTCTCCATTCTTGATTCACCTTCCTTGTGTCCTCATCATGAATTTCATGGGATGCATTTTCACTTTCAGGTGTCTTCTTTGTTACGAAATTTTTCAATACTTCCATGATCTCATACTTTAAACCATCTATCTTTGCCTCCAACTTAGCTTCCATCTCTTGTAGTTCATCTTTTGTTACTATCTTCTTTTGTAAATCATTTATGTCCCTACGCATTTCTTCACCTTCATCAAGAGTCCAAGTAAGATTGTTTGGAGGCTTATTTGGTGTAGAAGTTCCCTTTTTGGGTGGCATGTTGGTCAAGTATCACTTTTGAACCTTGATTTTGAGGTGGTTTTGCTAGACAATCTTTCTTCTGTTGTATCTCCCAAAGTTCGGCCCTTCTGGGTATGAAAATTTATTTTATGTAGTTCTGTGATATTTATTCTCTACAATTCCACAGGTCTGATCAAAATTGGATGTGCCAAGTGGAATTTATGGTAACTTCCCCACAACTTGCTGATTTTTGGACTTTCCAGGAGATCTCACTTGTATAGCGTGCCCCACACACAATAATTGATATAAAATTATGAAACTCGTACCAAAAATACTAAAGACCGTCCACTATCCAATGAAACTAGTCCCACTCAATTTGGATACTCTAGGAAGAAGTTATGGTTGTTTTACCTGGAACACCTTCTTGAGACTAGACAATATTACTAGTCAGATACCCTATCTTCCACAGGGTGTATCTACAAAATTGAGATGACCCAGAAGTTGAATGTTTTACCACAGATACCTTACTAATTTCTATGAATAGCCTCCATAGTTCAGGGTCTGAAATGTTATATAAATTTTTTTATAGCGAAAATTCCGCAATGACTCAATTAAAGATGATTCCAGAACCCTATCTTGTATAGGCTGTATCTCTGAAAGTATAAGGCCTTAGGAGCTGAAATTGTAACCCAACGTACCTTGATCCGTCTACTAAATATCCTCCAAGACGTTCCTTCTGAAACGTTGTAGAAAAAAAGTTATAGCAAAAATTCCAAGGTGTCTAGCAGCGAAACCCCAAGACCTTGAGCTCTGATACCATATATTAAGAACCAAATATCAATATAGCATAGAAAAACCTCAGAAAAAGTACTCAATGCCTTTAAAAAGAGATAATTTTAGATAATAAGCCTCTTCTAGGGGGCAACCTCTTTTTACCCCACTTAAATGTTCAAGTACAAGCTGATTCCAAATGAAAATGTCTCCTTGGTATATATAGAAGACTAGGAGGTATAATTACAACTAATGGAATAAAGCCAACATAAATGAAATAACATTACTAATGTAATATGCCCCAATTAAGGGGTAATGAGCCAATATTAGGGCTTAACATTAATTCTAGTGGTGGTGTTACCAGGCTTGTGATACACTAGTATCACACATTTCATTTGGTTCCTTTTTCTCTTGCAGAATGTGAAATCATAATAACAATTTACACCTAAAGTGCCAACTGGTATACAATAACAAAGAGATTTTACTTGTAAATACAAACAACAATGTAGTTTATAGTGGAAGAAAGAAAAATGGAAAAATAAATTTGTTGTGAGTACATTGATTTGTTTAATTTGGTATATGTTATCTATGAATGAGAATATAATTTTCATAGGCAATCCATTAGCATGAAATTCAACAACTAATGTTGGAAGCTTTCAAGGTTCATCTTAAACACAGTTTGGAAGCTAATTTGCAACAATGTTATATGAGATTTTGGACGCTAGTATACATCTATGGCAGGTCAAAATGGAAATGTAGGATAGATAAATGGCCAGTTAAATGTGGAAATAGTACCAATGCAACTGGTATCCCTTATTTCTCTTCTTACATCACTGGCATGCTTATTTGAGGGTTCTCATTGAAAATGAACAACAAGCCCGCTAGATTTTGGTTGCAAATCCAGAGATGATGAGAATACTATTTCATGCATAGATAATACTTGGTATGTTGCAACAGACACAATTGATGCCTAACTTATACTAGTCTCTAATTCAACCTCCTCAACCGATGCAAGTAGGGAAACATGTGCAACTTCAACCCAAACCACAAGGTCAAATAAATTCAGTAGAGTCCAACACAACCTAGGAATATGACATAGATTTAAGTCGGGGAGAATGGTGAGGTCCTAATGATGTCGCAATATCAGCCTCAATGTTTTACAACCATGCAACCACCATCGAAAAACTTCAAACCATACCTAAACCTCAGATGCAATTTGTCCAAAAATATTAGGCTCATTTTCCTCTTCAACCAAAATCACAATTGATGTAACAACTGCCTCCCGGTTAGAGTTTGCAAATGCATCCTCTCATGCATATTTACTGAAATATGAATGTTCCCATGGCTTCTTATGATTTTTTATGCTTCTGAAAGGATGAATAAGCATCCCCATCCAATCTATTGGCTATACTCTTCAATTATATATCTTTTCATTTTCCATGTGGTTGATTTACTTATCTAAAAATGGGAGTACAACATGACATTCATTAGAGTAAATTATAATCACTTCAAAAAGCATAGAATCTGATTTAGTTTTACCTTTTAACATATTCCATGTCATGGGATATAGATGGTGTTGGTAGGTGCTCCAAAATGTGCCTATGCCAATTGGTTCTATCAATATCATTATTGCTTTCTCTTTTTTCCATTATTCCACTAATTATTAGTTTCCTAACATAATCACGAAGTTGAGAGAAAAATAATATGATTTACAAGAGAAGCACTTGGAGAAGCTTGAATCTTTCACCCTTTTGTAATTCAAGTTAACCAAGCAACAACAACATCATGTATACAAAAATGATTAAGAAAAAAATATGAAGGAACTAGACTTCCACCAAAGAACTCATCCTAATAATTTTGTGGTATCTTTCTTAGCGTATCAACATTTCTCCTTGCATATTTGCTTAAAAACACATATATAAAGATATATTTGAAACACCAAAAATAGCATTTACCACTATGACCAAGTCCTTTGTCACAAGGTAAATATGTTGCATTGCCCCCAACATCAATTTTGTGACTAAAATTTTCATATAAACATGGAAAAGGTCTTTTATGTCCATAATTTTTCTATCTACAAGAAAAGGGCTTTGAATATTGATGAAACCATGAATTCCCACTCACAAAGAAAGAAAATAACATAAACTATTGAAGCCTATAGTGCATCCATAAATCTCAAGACTGATCTTGTGCAAGGACTAATGTCTGATAGCCAATTATATGGAATATTATCCCCATTGAAAGACTTCAAAAACACAATGACAATCATTTTTCACATTTGATATCAAAGATTTATCTAAGGCCTATTACCACACAAACCAACAACTTTAATCAAAGTCCAAAAGATGGGTGTTAGCCTTATGGAACTAGGAGGTTGGCCACTGTCACCTCACCAACTCTCCTCTACACTTTAGGTTAGGGAAAATGGAATCCTAGCCAAGGGGAGATTCCCTATGGGTTACTAAGCTTAATGTGTGTAGTATATAGTGGGAATATGAGGAATCTTAGCAACATAAACTAGTTATAAATATAGGGGATTCTTACACATTTAATAATTAACATATTGATGTGTTAGTTGGATAGTTAGTTAGAGCATGTATTTCAATATTTGAGCTACTTGCATATGCATATAATATTGAATTCCTAGTTTTGAGTGATGTGAATACATATAATAGGGTTTTGACTTGGAGAAGTATGTAAACCTATAAGAAGGGAATTTTCCTCATCAATAAGACTAATCTATTTGATTTGCCTCATCAATAAGACTCATCAATATTTTGAAAGTTTAAGTTCTTGTGAATTATGTTACACTTTATAAAGTTTATGTTTAAGTTAAACCTTATTACACCTTTGATTTTCCACCTTATGTTGCACTTTATAAAGTTTAAGTTTTTGAGAATTATTTTCATTGACATCTCATAGTATTGTCAATTGATCCACATAGTAATCAATCAATAAATTATTTGTTTGCTTGAAACTTCTTGCTCCTTCCCATAGCTAGTTTTCATCGTAGTTGAAATTCTTGCATCTCATTTTCCTCTTGCATGGTTTAAAGAGTCAAGTCGAAACACCATCAGTTTCACGACCACTCCTTTGAGTAAAAACAACCTAAAATTGAGTGCTAATTAAAATTTATCTAGCAAATTTTCTAGGGCTCTTCAAACCCATATTAGCTTAAGTGTAGAGCTTTGGGATAGGATTGTGAGAATAAATTTCCAAAGCTGGTAAAAAAACATAAAGGTTTGAGTTAGGGAGTGAAATCCAATTACTATATCACTAACTTTGGGAAGCCCTTCTAACACAAGGGTCAAGAATGAGGTCGCATTGGGGCCGACATAGTAATCAACCCTACTTTGTTGGTCTTGGTTCTGACTGTCGACTGTCCCCCCTATTATTTGGTATAGTAGGTGGTACCATAGAGGCCATAATATTTTAGACTTCCTACCCAAGGTGACAACACAGGGAAGGTGGTGTTGTACCTGGGATCGACATTGGCTAGACTCACTTGAACTCCTTGGAGGGTTTCCCACTGCTTGGTGAGGTAACTTGCACAAGGGTGTTAGTTCATTAATACAGTTGTCAACATAACTTTCCCACCTGACGAAACTCATCCCCTTCATGCATTGATCCTGCGATGTTGGATTTCATCACCAACTAACACTTCTTTGTGAGAAGGTTTGTTTGCATGCTTGACTCCAAGATTAATTAGCGTGTGTTGTTTTTTATCCTTATTTGGCCTTAGGATTGAGTCTGTGTCTAATGGAATCAGTTTCAGGGTTAGTTGAAGTTCTATGACATAATTAACATACTCTGACATCTTTTTTTTTTGAGAGATGCAAAAAATAAAAAACTAGGCCTGAAAATAGCACTAAATTTCCTACCATGGTGTTTAATAAGAGAAAATATATCACCAACAATCAAACTAAAGTTGATCCTATCAGAAACCAACTAAGCCAGCCCAAAAAGTAGAAATTTTATGAATTTCTCTAGTGGAGTCGCCAGTACTATTGTAAGGATTTTTCACTATTACTAACTAATGGATTCCCCGATGAGTGGGTTGATTGAACACATCACTATGTGTGAGTGTGATAATTCTAGTGTCAAATAAAGATGGTTCTTAGTGTGCATGCATTCACAATTTCTCCTTCAACAAGATCACAATGAGGGAATAATACCCCATTCCTTGAATTGATGGTCTTGTAGACATAATGAAGGGAGAAAAGTACACCATAATCAAATTGAAATCTAACTACCACCAAGGTCATGCCAACCCTAGGGATGTTTGGAATGCTGCATTTGAAGCTAAGGATGACTTGTATGAGTGGTTGGTGATATTTCCATTTGACTAAACAAATGCTCATGCATCATTTTGCAACCTTTCATAGTTAAATTTGAGATTCATATTAATCATGTGTTGGTTTTTAGTAGTACATGGGAAGAACATGATGACCAATTTGAACACTTTTCACAACCAAAATATCTTTGCTAACCTAGAGAAATGTGACTTCACTGGGAAGCACATATGTTACTTCATCATCATTGTTGATGAAATCAAATTACATGTATATCCCGAGAAGGTATAGATCATCATAGAATGGTCCACCATGACCAACCTAACCAAGTTACATAATTTCTTGGGCTTAGTGAACTTCTACAAAAGGTTTGTGTTGGGATTATCCCATGTTTTACACCCTCTCCACTCTTTACTATGAGGGATTTCCACAAATTTCATGTTCAGAAGGGACAAAATATAACATGAAGGCTTTGAAGAATTCAAATGTAAATTGAACTCTTTTTTGGTCCTATAACTCCTTGATTTACATCATCCCTTTAAGACTCATACCTGAAATTATGTTCTCGATGTTATTTTCCTACAAAATGGGCATTTTCTTGCACACCACTTTAAAACCGCTCCCCCCACCATAAAAATGAAAGTAAGGTAGAGCGACAAATTGAAATCCAATTCTACTTCTTGTTTCAGCCTTCCTTATTAGTTCTTTGAGTGTCAACCTTAGTGAGTTACTCTTTAATATAATTGGTCTTGTTTTAGAAAACCTAGAATATTAACCTTTTTTAGAATCACTGAAAATAAATAAGGTTCTTATTTATTATATCCCTTTAATGGATGGGACAAAGATAGGGAAGATGTAATAGAGGAGAGAAATATTGAATACCATTAAATTGCATATTCATAGAAAAAAATAGAGCACTTATGTTTTAACATAATGTAGTCCCAAAAATTGGTTGTGTACGAGCAATTTTCCACCCTACAATGGGAATCTACTATAGATTCCACCCCTAAGCAGAGATTCAAAGAAACAAGAGTGAAGGAATCTAAGCTACACGTTCATAACGCACTCAACCCAACCAATTTCTCTCATCATTCAACTAGTCCACTCATTACAAATCACTCTGTGAATCTCATACAACCATCAAACACACATGTCACTCTCTTCCATTTTCGTACACAACATAAGGAAAATATTCCCCTTCTCTTCTCAATAGTTTGTTGATAGGGAATGGAGAACTCATCATGTGAGTTTGAAAGTTTTAATGTGAAAATGGTGAAAATGATGGAATGGATGACTTGTTTTCCAATTATGTAGGAGGATGTAATACTCTTATATTTTTTCATAATGAATGAACTCATCCCGTGCCTCAATGACCATGTGTGATAGATTTCCTCATTAATCATCTACATGCATTCAATGCTTTTCTTTCTAAGTCAATGGAGGTAGATGCCTTCATTTAGGGCACAAGAGGGAAACGAGATGATATCCTAGGTTGAAACTTGGGAACAAAATATTATTTTCCAATAAGCCTCCTTTTCTCGTTCCCTTTGGAAACACAATATTATTTTCCAATAAGCCTCACCATTCTTGAAAACTCAGTAATAAAATTCATTGCTACTAATTCCCATTTCTATTATGAAAGTGACAAAATTTGCACAAATTTGGTTAGATGTTGTTTCTCATTATTGACTTACTAACATTCCATACATCTAAGAACATATTTGGAAACATAATTCTTCATCCCATTCCACAAGTGTAATGTACCCTTCTTTATAAAGACACCATTATCATTATTCCAAAAATATAAAAAATTGAGCATGTAAATAAACAAGTGAAACCACAACATATAAACATGCATAAATATATATGTCACAAATACTCAATCAAACTGATACAAACACAAAAATACTTCACAAACAATGAACATGTTAAATTTTAGATGTAGTATTATTAGAATGTAAATTACCAAACATATACATCAACATTGCTTGCTTCTCCTACAACTCTATACTCTATACGCATAATCTGAATATGATCACGCATATATATTTTGTTTGAGAATAAAAAGCTACATGATTTTCTTCAACGCCTCATTATTGATTTGTGAAGGGAGTCAGAAATTTGAACTTGGCCAAGTTTACTCTATCCCCAAACACTGACAAAAATGTTACAAATCACTTTTCCAAGCCTCAACTTTTAGTTTGTCCATCCTTAATATAAGGATAGTGTCATCAGTAAAAACGTCATAGGAGCTCCAACTTTTTTGTTTACATACTATAATGTCTGGATAAGGTGCATAGGTTTTCTAGATGGATTGGATTGTAAATAATCATCCCCTACACTTCCAGGAGATTATTGATCTAAATATATTTTTTTCTGAAATCCAAGGAACAACCTTTGGGGAAATAAGCTCATATACCTCTTCAATGTCTACTAGAGTTTCCTGAGACTTATAGGTCCATGCACCCTCATCAAACTTGACAAATATGCTCACAATTTCCTTCCATTAAAGATGGAATGTAGACTTTGTAAGATTTAGAGGTTTCATTATAACCCACAAAAATACCCTTATAACTAGAAGGTTCCAACTTAGTCATTTTCGCATTGGGAATATGAATATAGATGGGAAAATTGTAAACATGAATATGTGCTACTTAAGGATTCTCACCTATGAATTCCTCTTCTAGTGTCATTTCCTTAAAAAATATGAGGACACATGTTCAAATTGTATATAGTTCTAATACATGCTTATTCCTAGAGACACATGAGTATATCTAGATCGTGAATCATGGATTTTATTGTCTCTATCATGGATGTGTTATTCCTCTTTATAACCCCATTATACTAATGGTTTTAGGGTGTTATTAACTTCTCCTTAATTCATACTTTCTTATAAAAAGTGTTGAAATCCTCAAAGGTATAATCCTCTCCATTTTTATAACTTATCATCTTAATATTCTTCTTATTTGATTTTATACTAGAGACTCAAAGTCTTGAAATTTCCCTAGGACCCCATCCTTGGTATTCCTAAAGTGAACCTTGGAATTCCTATAGGAATGACCAATGAATGAAACATACTATATTTTACCTAATAAGGAGGATGGAAAGACTATATCTTAACCTATGTTTTCTTCTAGGAAAATAATCCTTCACATGCTTACTGCGTACAAATCCCTTGCACTTTACTTTCTTCTTAACCTTGAATTTCAACAATCCTTGAACTATGTCCTTCAAAATTGGCAACACTTCATAGTGAAAGCAACCTACCCTCTTGTGTGAAAGCTCACACAAGTTATCATTTTCATGCACTAGGGATCTCACAAGATCTCTTTGCAACTTGTACACACCACCCTCTCAACTACCATTGGCCAAAAATCAATTAGGATATAGGAATCTCTTTCACATGAGGACATGCTAATCATCAAAATCAACAATAAATCCTAATTTAGTCCATCATTACTAAAATTCAAAGGAGATTCTTAGTTAAACTAGGTACATATAAAACACTAGTAATATCAATTATATCACTTGATGGAATATGCCATGAGATAGATCCCACTCCTACTACTAGATATGTGGCATCATCACAAAGTTTAATTTCATGCCTTCCTCCAAATCTTGAACTTTACTAAAGGCCCTATCATTAGAGTCCATATTTTTGGAATCTCCATTGTCCACACACCATCCAACACAAAAAATGGTGTTAGATGAAAGAAATGAGACAATGGATAAGAGTGTCTCAAGCTTGGATAAAATACTTCTATTTCTTTTTACTTTCCCTTCCCCTTATTCTCATGATATTGAGAAGCAAAGTGGCCAAACATATTACACTTGAAACACTTGATATGGTTATGGACCTTCTTCCCCTAATTAGAGGAATATGAATCCCCTCTTTGCCCTTTTCAAACTTTCTTGGGTCCTCCCTTATTGTTTTCTTTATTCACATTGTTGATGATGGTAATATTTTTATCCTCCTCTATGATTTTTAAAGGTGGGAAACTTTTCTAGGGAATATACCCCTCTAACAAAAGGATACATAGATGAAAACCCATTTAAGGCTATGTGAACTAGCTTTTCACTCTTCACCCTTTCTCAAATTGTTACAAGATGATCATGGAGTTCAGTAATATTCATCAAGTAGATGGCTACAATATCTATCTTTCAACTTTGTGTGGTTTTAATCTTATTCCAAAATAGATTATTTAAATTCATCCTCTCACTCTAATATAGAGTGACGATAGAATCAAATATCTCCTTTCTCATGGTATTTCTAATTATGTGAGAGATAGTGATCCACTTTGTCTTGGCCATCTTATTTTTATGTTTTACTAACAACACATGACTGGTAGTCTCTACCATCTCCATAGAATACAAAAGATCATGGTATTCCAACATCATATATTCTTAACACTTCCATGGGATGAAGTTAGAGGAAAATTTAAATTTTGTATTCATATCTAAGACTAAATGTAGTCATACCATTGCTCCTGGAACAACCTGCTAAACAAAATATGTCAGCAACCCAAAAGCAACCTATCACAAGACCACAATGATATTATCAAGGACACATCTTTAACATCTCATCCCTAAAACCTCTCAATATCTCCCTATCGCCCTATCATAGATAACATCCCTACTATACATACACAAATTCCTAGAATGGTTCATTAAATGCACTCTAATATCATAAAACATTTGACCATGTTGAGAAGATTTTACACTCTAGAAACTAACCTAAAACTATAGATCACTAAAGTTGAAACACTTATCAAAATTTATGTTATAGATTACTTTAACCTACAAACACATTCCATTGATAATTAAAACAACAAACATTCTAATATAAAGACTCAAAACATCATCATTGATTTTATATTAAATCTGAAATAGAAAGCTAAATTTATAGCTCAAAACTAAACTCTTGGACCATAAAGTGATTTTCCTTAATTCCCCTTTATAAACTAGTAATAAGAGAGGTACAATGAATATAAATGCATGGACAAAAATTCTATAGTGTGAAATCTAACCATAGTGCATATTTCTTGCATGGATAAGCGAGTCGAATTAAGGTGTACCCACCTAGAGATTCATACCCTTCACTAAGTTGGGAATCCACATGCATGAGTGCCCCTACTAATTTAGGTAATGTCTTCCTCTAATTGTGCATCCAAAACTAAATATATAAAAACTATATTTATAACTTTGAATATAGAAAAAAAAAAATCAAAAATTGGAACTATGATGAGGATGGAACATGCATGCTTTTGGTGTGCATATTGCACCCCCGATCTCTCTCCATAAATTCTAGTATGCCTCATAACTACTCTACAAATCATTGAAACGAGAGTTGTTCCACTATTGTATTGAACTCTATTATATGCTACTCTATTTGAAAGAGGAATAATGTTATAGCTAGAACACTGTCCAAGTTATACACAAGATATACACATGTAAAGTTAATAGTCCATATGCAGTCCATCAAGAAATCACTACTAATTTGTAATTAAATATAGGAGAAGGCCCACTACTAATTTCCTTCTAGAAAAGATTATGGATCAATGTTTTGGATCATAATATCTCAATGAGCATCATGGGCATGTAGGTAATGGTTTTCTATTTTCCCAACCTCTATAATCACACAAATTTACTATTCTTAGGTTCTCAATGTTGGTTTGGGTAATAATGAATTTTGGGTGCTAATAACATATGATAATGTAGCTTGAAATGCATCATGTAGGTAATGGTTTTCTATTTTTCCAACCTCTATACTCACAAAAATTTCCCATTCTTAGGTTCTCAATGTTGGTTTAGGTAGTAATGAATTTTGGGTGCTAATAACATATGATAATGTAGCTTGAAATTCATAATGGAATGCGAATATGATAGAGAACTAGTATCATACCATGAGGAAAGTGAATGGAATGAGAGGATCTTACATTTCCCCAAAATTATTGTATTCTCTTTATACGGTACCTTTTACATACTCCTTCTTTACATAAGGTATATTTCATTTCCTCACCAACCACATAATGCATTTATTATGGTGAGCTTAATTTAAGGAACATGATGGAAAGGATGTGTACAATAAGAAAACCATACTTGATCTTGCTACAACACCTCCATCACTTGGATCTAGGTCTACTCACTAACAACACGTGCAAATGCGACTGAAGGTACAACCAAACAAGTACCTGTCAGATATTTCTTCCTTGAGTGAGGGAAGCTTAGGAAAAATAGAGGGAAATGTGACTGCATCTAGTAGATATGATACACGAACAAGGACTAGAGGTGAAAAAGTTAGAAGAAAATTCTGTAGATGCATGTAATTTTTTCTTTTCGAAGGAGGATCATGCTGTTTTGATGATGAGAGCATAAGAGACATATAGGTGCCACTCAGGTATAAGAATCTGGTAAAATAATGGGTACCTAATGAACTACTTTCGTTAGACACTGAATTCATTATCAACAATAGGACATATCGCATTGCACCATCCACCCTCCCTACATGGCATGGGGCTATTTTCCATGGCCTGGGGCTATTTTCCATGGATGGGTTATTTTCAATTATTTCATTTTTTTATATAACTGAAATAACATTGATTTTGTTGAAATTATATGTAGTCTAAAAGCCATGTTGATCATGATTTCGTTGATGAGGAGGGGTTGTATTCATCCCCTGATCCGATGATATTGATAAAAAAAAAAGATCATTAAAGCAAACAAGGAACTTGCTAGCTTGTTAGACCATCCAGATCAAATCCTTAACATCCTAGAAAGGATCAATATTCTTATGTCACAACTTAACACATATAAGGTAATAACCATAATTTAAAGTGTTTTTTTTTAATGTACTCGTATGTTCAATTGTGAAAGTCTATTTTTTTTTAACTTTTACATTATCTCACGAAAAAAAAATTCTTTCTTGTAAAGATATTTTTGGAGCCTATTCAGCCCGGTGTTGGTAGTAGTGGCGCTACACAGATGCCACAGAGTCCTGACGCAGGATGCCATATAGCTTCTAGAGTACTATTTACTTCTCCATCTTCCACACCTAATTTAGATAGGATCCATGACACACACTGCTAGGAATCCACATTACGGTCAGGCTCTAGAGGTGGTGACAGAGATGAGGATGATCATGTGGTTGATATGGTTGCATTTCCTGGAGCTAGACGTGTGACCAACACGAGGAACCTTCTGTGAACATTTTTGGTCGACGATAACGAACTTCCATTAAAACAAATAAGACTCCCAAGTAGTTTTTCATATTTCAACTGTTTCATGTTGTCCATCTCATACACAAATCATCTAGATTATTATTTTTAAATTATTGATCATATATTCTTATGTGTAGGAAACGACCATTTTTATAGGAAACTGAAGAGAAAGGCCTTCTTGATTTTTGGGGTAACCTTACGCATGAGGTGGAATTGACAGAATTCCAACCTCAAAAAAGAACTTATGGATTATCTTGAAGGCCTCTTTGGAGTAGACACGTTCAATAAAAAAGAGGTCAACTTTGTAGCAGGAAAATATTTAAAATATATGTGGGATGTTTATAGATGAAGCTTGGAAGAAAACCCTAGGTATGAACGTCCTCCCCCGATTCCAGAGAGAGAGTGGAAGGTGATGATTGATGATGCAAAAGAAAATATATTGAAAAAATCAGGAGAAAAAATAACCGGTACCCCAAGGTAAATTACAATATTTTGATTTCAATACCTTTAATTTTCTTTAGATCTAAATAAAAGTGTAGTATATAACATACTTGAAAATTTTGATGATAGGTTGCCTGACACTTCGAAAGCAACCAAAGCAAGGATTTCCAAACATGGCCAACACAAGCTAGGCCAGGGAGGCTACTTGAGGTTACAATCATGAATCATAAGTACCCAAACATATTAAAAATATTATTTGTATCACCTTACAACTTCTAGGTAATTGCATCTAAAAACATAAAAAAAAACATACTCTTATGCAATGCAGGGTGACGACTTTAGAACGGAAACCACAGAGGAATACCTCCAACTTGGTTACAAGTATGGCTATAAAGCCATGATTGATCGTAGAAAAATCACGGGGCAAACCCCAAGATCTAGTTTGCAGGATAAGGTAAATAAAAATCAGTCCACATTAACCTTTCATTACTTATAAAATACGTAAATGTTTGATATCGTCCATAAATTTAATGTCTTTGTTTTAATCAGGGGAGAAACACTATCAACAAAACTATTAATACTTGACAATAGAGCGTTGATAGTACAACGTGGCCAAAAGATTATGGTGCTTGCCAGCAGCCCCATCCCAGTGGGGTGCAACCCCAATATGTTCCTGTGACTGAGGCCCATGACGGTAAAATGGTTGTATATTAATCATATACTTAATAATTTCGTACTTATAAATTTTGTACTTCTAATTTTTATTACTTATACATTTATGGTTTAGTCCTTATAAATTTTGTTGTTTCAATGGCAGAGAATGTCATAGTTGAGCCTCCTCGACTTGAAGATCAGGGGAACAGGAAAGCCATTCTAACATTGTCGACTAGTGGACTAGGTAAATAATTACATTGCAGAGGTTTTTTTTAATATTAATGAACTACTTCAATGACATTTAAAAATTAGCCATATAAATTTAATATTTTTTGTTTTTGAAGGTGATGGCCCCTCATAGCAGCCTCCATGCCATGGGTACGGAACCAGGCATGCTTGACATGAAAGGAATGAAGCAACATCAGCTTCTGAAGAACACCCAATAAACAAATACATGGAGATGGATGAATTACTTAAGAACTGGAAAACACAAAAGAAGACTAAAAGAAATTGATGATGTATAATAATTTTATAAGACAGATAGATGTACATTATATAGCTAGTATATTTGTAACATATTTTGAATGATAAATATCATTTATAAAAAACATTTTTTATGACATATGCCATTGAATGATAAACCTCATTTATAACTTTACAATATACATATATTTTTTTTTATCAATTTTGAATATTTTTAATGAATATTTTTTAGTAGAATATAGATTGGGTATTAGGGAATTGAGAGTGATGTGGGGGAGGGGGAAGGGTCCATAGGAGCTTCCACCTTCATGTGGTTGGCCCTGTTCAATAGATACAAATTTATTGGAGCCATTTATTCTTGGAGCAAACCTCTCTCGATCCAACAGAGCAACAACATAGTAAATGTTGACTTCGTTGTTGCTCCTTCAGAGTGAGGGAGGTTCTCTCCACAAGATCGGACAAATCCAATAAATTATTCTCGAAACCAAGAGGATATTTTTCAGGCCGTCGCATCTAAGGTGTGTGTGTATGTGTGTTACTATTTAATATCCTCTCATATGGATTTTACAAAAAATAATATCAATGGTGTTTACTATTTGCAATCTTGTCGGTTTTAATTTTTATTAGGAATTATTGACATGTCTTAAAAGTATTTTTTGGTTTTTACTAAAAACTAAATATAATTTTGTTTTTATTTACTACAATATACAGTTCACGCATTTGCAGATGCTCTATATATTGTATCAATGCAATGCTACACATTAGAATATCAAAGATCATGTATGTCTTATCTTTTTTCTTCTTTTTATGACTTCTTAAGGTTCCTTTTATTTATTTATTTTTACATTACCATAATTTGTGAGCCACTATTAAGCTATTCATTCTATCTAATGAACCACACCCAAGTATGTAGAATATATGATTCCCTTTAGTTCATCATATCATATGATTCACACAACTAATCTAATACTTCAACTTGTTTTTTTGTGGTTGTGTATAAGTAATCCCTTGGATATCATAGTATAAGCATAACCATAATTATGCAATAGAGTATTTGAAATGAATGAGATATAGATACCAGTTCTGAGTAGAAGAACATGATAGCTCGATGACTAGTAAGGAATAAGAGAAGCACGTAGAATCTGTACTAGTAACTCCATTTTATCATCTTAGAGTACTAGTATATCGAGTGTGCTTGATTATGGAATATCATGTACTATTACTGTTTACATAACGTGTATACTTTGTTGCTTGATATCACCTTTGTTAACTAGTTGTGATAGTACTATTCCACTTACTTGTAAACAATCATAGTAAAGATTATGTGAATAACTTACATGATTGGAACTAGTGTGTAAAGGGTTACAAGCTTATAACGAGCTAAGCTTAGTTTACACATACTGGAAGATGGAATGAATGAAGCCCATTATAACAATGTTTAGCTTATGGCATAGGTGAAGTAAAACCACTGTGTCTAAGGTTACAACATTGAGATTATAAAGCATGTATAGTAATAGTTACGACTTTTTACTTATACCATCTATTAGAGTAGTGATTCCATTGAATACAAGATTCATTAGTGAATCTCATCATGCCAGGTAACAGGTAAAGCTATTCCCATATAACCTTAGATATCAAAACCTATTCTACAATCAATTCTTCCTCCATAGTGGTAGAGGAAACATCAATTGCAACAATGTTAGTTGCATCAATGGCGGATGATGCCATAATTGATGAAATGGTAAATCATTTTTGTGGATGTGAAAGAGTATTACCTTTTATTCATGTTAGGGCTCCAGAATGAGCATATTGATAGATGTTGGAATGCAATCACCATCATTAATCTGCATAGAAAACATTAGAATAAAATTTGGTATCTTTCCATACACTCATACAAATAGAATAAATCATTTGAATGAATATCCTCATGCATTCACAATATTGTTAATCATTAGTATTTGTTATTATTTTTTTTAAATAGATATATTTCGCCGCTCTTGTGACGAATATGATCGTCGATAGTATTGATATTTCATCGCAAGAACTACTCCGGTCGTCGCTCTTGCGATGAATAATATCGTTGATAGTATTGATAGTTCGTCACAAGAACTACTCTGGTCGTCTCTCTTGTGATGAATATGATCACCATATAGTATTGATAGTTCATCGTAAGAACTACTCTGGTCGTCTCTGTTGCGCCGAATATGATCATCGATAGTATTGATATTTCATCACAAGAACTACTTTGGTCGTCGCTCTTGTGACGAATAATATCATCGATAATATTGATAGTTTGTCGTAACTATTGATGCTTCTTATCTCTTGCAATGAACTATCGTTACCGTCGATGATACCTTATCCTTGAATATTTTATGACAAGAACTACTCTGGTTTTCTCTTGCGACAAGCGCCCTAGTTTTTCCCTCTAACGACGAGCTCCCTAGGTCATCATTCTTGCGACAATATCCACTAGCCATTACTCTTGCGGCGACCACTATAGGTCATCGCGCTTGTGATGACCATCTTGGGTCATCTCTCTTGCAATGATATCCCATGTTCATTGCACTTTCCACAACATGTGAAGTGACATTTGGGGCCCCCAATATTCATCGCATTCTCCATGACATAATGTCGCAAGAGTGTCTAAATAGTCATCGCAAAATGACCCAAATTTACTAGTGTCTCCCTCTACACCTCTCCCCACTTCTCTCTCTCCCTCTCCCT
>JASDQU010880552.1:9068-34916 GCA_032191745.1 Picea mariana
AGATAAGAAAGGTTCCAGGGTTGCATTCATAGATGGTGAAGTTCTTATGTGGCCTAAAGGAAAAACCATAGAAGATGCAATTGTTATTGGAACAGAAGAAGGTCGTTTGTACATGTTAAAAGGTCACTCAAATGTAGCCTTGAATCACTCCACTGAGATTCCTTGTGAACTTTGGCATACAATAATATCTCACATCAACTACAAAGCCTTAACATATGTAAGAAAGGTAGTTACAGGTTTACCATAATTTAAGGTTGATCATGAAGGTGTATACAAGGGATGTGCATAGGGAAAGAACATAAAGAATCATTTTCCAAAGAGAGAAAGTAAAGAAAAAGGAATCTTGGATCTCATCCACTCATATTTATGTGGTCCAATGCCATCAACCTCTCTAAGTGGGTATGTATACTATGTGTCATTTGTTGATGATTACTCTTATAAGACTTGGGTTTATTTCTTGAAATCAAAAGATGAAGTACTTGGAAAGTTCAAGGAATTCAAAGCCTTGGTAGAAAAACTCTCCAAAAGAAAAATCTAGATACTCAGGTCAGATAATGGAGGAGAGTACACCTCAAATTAATTTGGAATATTTTGCAAAGATGTTGGGATTAAGAGGGAGCTCACCACTCCCTATAATCCTCAACAAAATGGTGTAGCAGAAAGAAAGAATAGAACAATTATGGAAGCAGTAAAGACTATGATTCATGATCAAGATATTTCAATGCAATTATGGGATGAAGCAGCAAGAACAAAAGTTTATGTCCAAAAAAAAATATCCCATAGTGCACTTGGATTCAAAAACCCTGAAGAAATGTTCTCTGGAAAGAAGCCAGAAGTAAGCCACCTAAAAATATTTGCTTGTCTAGTGTTTGTACACATTCTGAAAGAAAGGAGAACTAAGTTGGATCCTTCATGAAATAAGGGAATATTTGTTGGATATTGTGAGGTCTCTAAGGCCTTTAGAATTTACATACTAGGTTACCATCATATTGAGATCAACAGAGATGTTACCTTTGATGAAGATGTAGCACTCAAAAGATCAAGGAAATGCTAGATTGAGGAAGTATATGAAGAAGAACTTGTAGCTCCCGGAGTTACAGAACCAATCAAGGAAGTTACAGTTACACCTGATGATGAGATTCTAGAAGATCATGATATGATAGAATCTCAAGAACCTCCCCGGATGACGATATCTCACAAGATAAAGCCATCTTGGGTGAGAGAAATTATTCAAGATGGAGAGAAGTATGGTTCCCTAGAAGGAACCATGAGACAAAGCAAGAAACCTAAGTCATTCTCCAATTATATGGAACTGATGTGTGATCTCATAAAAAAGGAACCTAATTGTTTTGAAGAATCCATTTAGAAGAAATAATGGGTGGATGCCATGACAGAAGAATACCAGTCCATTATAAAGAATGATGTATGGGAAATAGTTCCCAGACCAAAGAACAAAGATGTGGTATCTTCCAAATGGATATACAAGATAAAGCATGCAGCAGATGGAAGTATTGAAAAACATAAAGTAAGATTTGTGTCTCGTGGTTTTTCTCAAAAGGAAGGTACTAATTATGAAGAGACATTTGCTCCTATATCCAGATACACTTCTATCATAACCATCATAGCTCTTTGTTGGGCTCTAAATATGTCCTAAAAACAACCTTAGTTTAACATTAATTTATCAACTGTGGATTCATCTTTTCTTTCAAGAATATCAACAAAGTCTATGCAGATAGCTATAGAAGTTAAAATCATGTAGTCAAAGAAAATCTGAGTTTATCAATCATCAAGTTCCTCACACATTCATTAAAATTCTAAAAATAATATTTTACTCAACAGAATTATAATCTAATCAATAACATGTTGTGAATTAAAGGTATTAACTAATTTTATAAATTCATCTAGCTAAGAAATAGAAATTTAATCTATGAGAATACTCAATAAACCGATCTATCAATGATTATTTAACCTGCTGGAAAGGAACAACTAAGTACTCTAAATTGAGAAGGAACAACGAGCGCATAATTAAGCGAAAGGAACAGCAACTGTAAATTTAATAAAAGGAACAACACGTGTGAAAATGAGAGGAAATTTCAAGCAATAAACTACAGCAAAGGGAAATGGAACAGCAATAGATAACATTCACATGAAACATCTATCCTCTGTAATTAAACAGCATAACCAATTTATAAAAACATCAACACACTCACGCATTTATCTAATTGTTGCAAAGAGATTTAAATCACAGAACTGAAATCAAATTGATACGATTACAGATTGAGACAGTAACTCCTTCTGGCTGGTCCCACAGTCTTCAGAAGTACTGCTCCTAGAAACTCAGTATGAAAATATGGTAAAAAAGCTCAAAGATTCTATTAATTCCATAACTGGTACAACATTTACAATAGACTGCTTGTACAGAGAAATTCATAGATCCGAATGCTTGGATAAATTTCTTGGGATTTTCTCTATGGTTTATTTCCCTCTATATATTACAATGATATGGGTAAATTAAGCTATCCTGGGGATCAAGAGATCCTCGGGATTTCTTTTACTACTTATAAAGATTACAAAATAGAGAATCAATCTTCCTCAAAACTGCTTTGTGCTTGATTTCTTCAACCTCCAATAGTCTACGCATCTTCAAAATCTTATTAGCTATCTTGAGTTTAACAATATTTTTCCATTCCTGCAATAAAATCAAACAATTCAAACCGAAATTCATAAATTACCTAATATCACTCAATAATATTTCTAGAAGACTTTTTAATCATTTCCTATCCTAATTATTTCTAATTAATAGAAAAGTCAATCAAGATTATATCATAAATCATGGTGCTAAGAAGGATATTTGTACCTTATTATCAACTCAACATACCCCCCATCTTACCTTCTTGCATGTCCTCATGCAAGAAAATATTTTATATGTAAAGCAGTGATGTTGAAGGGAGGAGAGGTCTTTTCTCCAGGTCTTCTGAACCCATTCTTACTTCTGAGCTCTTCAAAGTCATCTTCTTCCTCCTTCTTATGAATTTCATAATTACTCTGGTAACCCTCTGAAGGATACCAAATAATAGGATAACTATATCTGCACCCAATCCAGGAAGGTCCTTCATCCAGGATCATTCTGGCATATCTCTCCAACCTAAAGGTAGCTGCATGAAAATTTTTGAAACCAAAGTGTTCCCTATTCTTGACTGCATCTGGGGAGGCATCCCATCTTAGTTTGGAAGCAGCAATAGCTTCTTCTTTAAGCCCCCTAAAATATGGTAGACTTGAACGTACAACCTGTCAATGGATAGGAACTAAAGATTTTATAACCTTCTCCCTTTTCATGATTTTTTTGTGATGCATAACGGTTGTAAAGGATTTAGGAGGTTCCCCTCTAATCCAGAGGTCTAGCCCAATATCTCTTTTCATGAAGGTCTTGTGTTCTTTATCCCACCTGGTTTGGTTCTTGGTAAAAGACAAGAATTATTGAAACTCTATGTCCCCGATGAAAGGATTAGGGTTATCATTTATGTTTTCTCCCGGGATGAAGTTGTGAAGGTATAGCTCACACAGAAAGTATTGTACTCCTTCCTCTTGTTCTCTAAAACATGAAACAAACTCAGAAACAGTGGTGAACTCAAAAGGCTTGCCTTCTCTAATAGATTTTATCCTTAGCAACAAATAACGTTCCAATAAAAATAAGGTGTAATTAGTAGCAGGAGCCCTACAAGCTACTATATCAAAATAAACAGAGAAAATCTCTTTGATTTGCTCCAAAGCTTTATCTAATTGGACCTATACTTTCTTTACCTTTCCTTGAGATCTGTTGATCCCAGCAAAAGTATCGTTCTTTGTTGCTGACATGGATTGAAGTTTTTTAACAACTTTCTAATGCTCTGCCATGGTTACCATCTCGCTCCTGCATTGAGTCAGGGTCTGTTAAGTTTGCACCAGCTCTTCCTAAAACCTGTTAATAATGGCACCCTATTCAGGAGACTGAAATGCTTCCTCAGTCTGAACAATTGTATATTTTGTTGCTGGGGCATCTGTCTAGGTCTCTACATCAATTGTCTCCAAAGGAGCAGGGAAATATATAGGAAGCACTCCCTCAGTTTGGACAGATGTTTCTTCTGTTGCTGGAATCTCTATTTGAGTTTCTATCTCTGTTGTTTCCAAAGGAGCAGGCAATTTTGTTTGTGTTCCAACAGAATTGGTGTGGACTGTCTTTCTGGGAAGTGGGTTTCTTCCTTGTGTTCTAGGCCTTTTGGATTTCTTCCTCTCATAGGCCTTGTTAGCTTTCTCCAATTGTTTCCTTAATTCTCTAATTATTTCTTTGAGCCTACCAACTTTTTGTTTCAATACTTTGATTTTTTTAACCCTTTTTCTCAAGATCATGTTTTCCTTTTTCAATTTTCTGATTTTATTGTGGCCTTTTCCTGTTGTTTTTTGTTTATGGGGAATGTCAAGGTATTCCCCACCTTGATCAACTAGTGATTGTTCCCATGTTTCTTCTGTGTTCTCTGTCTGTTCCACAGGCATATTTACCTCAATGTGAGGTTCTATTTGTTCTTTATCTTCGGGGAATGGCATCTCTATGTCAGGGAGGTCCAAGGCAGGGTTTGAAGAAGAAGTTGGTGCTTGGTATTCTTCAAACATACCTGTGTCTTTGGTAACTGATGTCCCTAAATACCCCGGTACTTGAGCCATCTCTACCTCATAACTTTTGAAGAACTTTTCTATAAGGTTTTCAAGTGATGGTTGTTCTTTCTGTGCATTTTCTTAAGTGTCTTGTGAGGGTTGTTTTGTCTGCATAGTTTCCTGAATGTTTTTAGGTTGAATTGTCTTTTTTCCTCTTCTCCTTTTCACAGTAGAGGTTTCGGGAACAACAATTTTTCTTTTTCTCCTCTTCTTTGATGTTTCTGCCTGTTTGGTCTAGGTTTATGCCAGTTGGATGGGGTCTGCTTCAATTTCAGGCTGGGGTAGTGGAGTTTCAATTTGGGCATTGCCTCCTTCTTCCTGAGTTGTCTCAATTCTCTGTGAGGGGGTTTCTTGGTGGATTTCGGGTTGTTGGATTTGTAGGGGCCTATCGGCCTCGATTAAATCTCCCTATGTTATTTGAGTTTGGCTTAGGGCCCTGTATACTATTAACTTTACTAGTCCATGGTGACTAATTATAGTGACAAGGTATTTAGCCTTCTGAGTTCTTGCACCAACTTCATGTAGCATGGAATTTAAAAAGAATGGAAATTTTATTACTAACCTTTGTTTTAGTGTTGCTAAAAATTTGATGTGGCGTGGCCTCACCACATCGTGCCTCCCATCACATGTGATATACCTTTTTATTACTCTTGCTATATCCCTCCATGGCTCACTGAGAGCGTTGGGGTTGAGTCCCTTCCCTTTTTTATCGAGTTCTTCTCCAGGTTCTATGAAATATTCTACAACTTCCTTGAGTGGTGTATACTTCCCAATCCATTGTATGCCTTCATTGGGGAGGCCTGTAACCTCCACTATAATTTCCTCAGTGACCGAAATTTGTATGTCTTGGATCACAGACACTCCTCTCTGCAAGTTCTGGAAAAATGCTAGCGTGATATTTGTGTCATATCCCTGCAATCTGTTGAAATATTTTGTCCACCCCAAACGATGTAAAATTGCCCTTGCCTAATCAATTACCTGCAGCAATGTGGGCTCTCGACGTACACTTCGACCGCCCATGTATTTTGTGAACAGTTGAGGACAGCTATCATTCCCTGTTGCAGCTTAGTTCAGCCAGTTTTTGAGACAATATCACCAGAAATAGAAAATATCATAGAACAGAAAATGTATATAAAAATGTGAGTTTTTCCATTTATTGCAATCATTATGATCTATCAATAGGTGTGCAGAATATCCACCCCCTCATAAATGGAAAGTTCAACCTCGGTCGTTGACATGTATGAGCATAATGATGGAGGTTAGTTCAAGTGAGGGGTAATTACTACATCGCCGCCATCGTTGGGAGAGAAATCATAAATAGCCTTCAAAATGGCTTTAATGGTAATCATGAACAATACTCACTCTTGTGTGGGAAATTTAAATTTACATACCTATGT
Organism: Picea mariana; assembly: GCA_032191745.1. Lineage (NCBI taxonomy): Eukaryota > Viridiplantae > Streptophyta > Pinopsida > Pinales > Pinaceae > Picea > Picea mariana. The sequence continues at coordinate 15,155 of JASDQU010880552.1, forward strand.
TCAAAAAACGTTTAAGGAATAAGATTCAGAATAATTTAAATTTGTTCACATGTTTAGAAATATTCCACATGTCATAACCTTGTTACTTTCCCTTGTTATTGGATATAACCGGAATGATAGCCTCGTTGTTAGGAAAGGAATTCTATGAACACACAAAAAACTTGGTGTATTTAAGGTAAACTTCGATACCACAGGCAGAGCCATTACTGCCAGCAGGCATCCATAGCCTCGAAAAGGTTTCCTTTTAACCCATAGATGAGCATGTATCCTTAATAAATAGGTTGAATCATCTTTTCCCAAAATTACCACTATCCTAGTTTGGTAGCAGATGATGATAATGCCACTCACTAGATCGTAACCTAAGTGAACAAGTCGGCTCGTGATGAGACCTCTTGTCCTTTGACGAAAAAAATGCCAAAGTTCATTGCCCTGGTGTGGTAGCCATAGTGGGAATGTCACTTATGTTATTATCTAATGATCGTGGTAGGTTGGCTCGTGATGAGACCCCCTATCCTTTGTGGGAGAAGTTTATTACTTTACTTATATTTAATTTTTTGTTTCCATCGTTGTTGTTGTTGTTGTTGTTGTTTTTTCTTAGGCTCTATTAAGGGAGGCTCATCTACTCCTTAAGAGTGAGGGATGGCGTAAGAAGTGTAATAATGCCAAGTAAAATGTGCTTAGACTCCTTATTATGATATGAAGGAAAATTATCATTCAAGTATGTGTATATATAGGGGAAAGAAACGAATTATAGTGTTTAAGGATTATGAACAATATTTAAGATAATTCAGAGAAATTAATCCAAAAACAATTCGATAAGGTATGCTAGGTAGTCCACAAAAATGACAGATCGTTACTATGATAATTGGAAGTGATGCTGGTGAAAATTAATTAGTGAATGTCATACCCAAAGGGGTGGCTAATGTAATAATGGCATGTTTTTCATGAGAAAAGAATCATGACTTTTGAGAAAAAGGAACAGCAATAAGGAAAAACCATAGAAGGAACATCAGTTGTTCTTTTTGAATGAACAACGCTTATCCGAAAAAGGAACGACAATCATGAGAAAGGGAACAAAGGTTGTAACAAAGGGAACGACAGTCGTTACTTTCAAATGGACGATACTACCAAGGGAACAGCAATCGCATGAAGGGAATAGCAGTTGCTCCGTTCAAATGAACGACAACCACACGCAAAGGGAACAACAATCACACGAAGGGAACAACAATCGTACGAAGAGAACAACAATTGTTTCATTTCAAATGAATGGCAATGATGATGTTCAAATTTTAACCATCTAATTAAGTGATTGGAAACCTCCCGTAGATATTTTTGTTTTAGGGAATCTAGGATTGATTATTAATCAACTAAATTCATTCAATTTTTATGGGTAGGTTTATTCAATAATCGAAGTATTGGATGGTTTTTTAGTGTTATACATTCATTATAGTCGCCTAATTTGTTTTACGGTAAATGGCATATTCATCTTCTGAAAAACAGGGTTTATATTCAATGGGTTTTTCAAGGTGAGATAGGAGCATGGAACAAAAAAGAGTGTTAATTATATTCATTACAGTCATCTTTTCTGGTTTTTATTCTATCAAGTGACTTTCCTAGAAAGTAAAAACAAAAAAACTCAATCAAATCTATAAATAAAGCTATATACAATATGTACAGTGCTGATAAAAATCATCATTTTATGAAGTTGAAGTTGTTGGGGTACCTTCCCAGCCAGCTAAAATCTGAACAGTAGGGTCCTTACTTACTTCTTGGAAAAAGGATTCTTTTGAAAGTGGTTGATGGTAGAATCGTAATCGATGTCCATTTACCAAAAAAGGAGAACCATACCCATCAATGGTAATTAAAGTGACAGTGTCGTTATCATGAAATTCATTGATTTCATACGGTCCCAACCATCTTGTTTGTAATTTTCCAGGAAAATCCTGAAATCTAGAATCATATAGAAGCACCCAATCACCTTTCTGGAAATATTTCTTCTTGATATATTTATTGTTCTAGCTAGCTCTCTATTGTTGAATAATATTTGTACGCTACAGGGCAAACAGCCATGCTTTATCTAACTCATTGAGCTGTTGTAAGCGATGTGTATGTTCCTCCATAAGATCTAGTCCAATTTCTTGGGCCATCCTTAGAGTCTTGATATCAAATTCAATTGGAAAGATAGGTTCTTTTTCATAGACTAGATGATAAGGAGAGTAGCCAGTAGTGTTACGCCATGTCGTTCGATAGGCCCAAAAGTAATTTGGAAGCTCAGCTACCCAATTCTGACGGTTTGTTGAGACTGTTTTTGTCAAAATTGCCTCCAAGACTTTATTGGACTTTCTACTTGTTTGTTTTCCTGTGGGTGGTATGGGGAAGTAACTTTGTGTTTAATATGATAATTGCGCAGGGTGGTCATGATTTTATGGGCTGTAAATTGTGACCCTCCGTCAATGATTACTTCCCTGGGTAATCCATAGTGTACAAATAATTCGAAGAGAAACTTAATGAATGTTTCCTTTGTTGCATTTGATAAGGCTATTGCCTCTACCCATTTGGTCATATAGTCTGTTGCAACTAATATATAGGCCTTCTGATTTGATTTTGGGTTGAAGGGGCCAACAAAATCCAGTGCCCATCTCTAGAAAGGTTCTGTGACTACTTGTGCTTACAGGGGCATTTCATCAGCTTGGTCGGGTCGACCCATCCTTTGACATCTATCGCAGGCCTAGACATACTTCTTCGCATCTTTAAATACTGAGGGCCAATAGTATCCATCTGCAAAATCTTATGCCTAGTTCTGCGTTATGCAAAATGTCTGCCACAGGGCTCATCATGACCTGCCTTCAAGACATCATAAATTTCATCATCTCTTATGCATCTTTGGACCTGGATGTCATCCCCTATGTGGAAAAGATATCCACTAATCCAGGTGAACCATGCACTGCATTGGACGATCAGTTTCCTTTCTCTTTATGATAGGTGTGTTGGTATTCTCCCAGCTGCCAGATAATTTGCCACATCAGCGTACCAAGGCATCTTAATAGTGATAGTGAACAGGTGTTCGTTTGGAAATTGGTCTTCAAATGTCAAAGAATCATCTTTTTTGGGAATGCGACACAAGAAATCTGCAACAATATTCTCTCTTCCAGGTTGATCCTTGATGGTGATGTTGAATTCCTGCAGTAGTAATAACTACCGAGTAACCCGTCCATTAGTAATCAGTTTGTTAGCTAAATATTTAATAGCAGAATGATTAGTATACAGAATAACTGGATAGCCTGTTATATAGTGGCGGAATTTATTAATAGCATGTATAATGGCTAAAAATTATTTTTTTGTTACTGTATAATTTAATTCAGCGGGAGTAATATTTTTTCTAATAAAATAAACAACATAAGGTTTCTTGTCTTCTTCCTATCCAAGGACAGCGCCTATGGTGATATCCGATGCATCTGTAGAAATATGAAATGGAAATTTCCAACTTGGTCCTCTCAGCACCAATGTTGTTGAAACCATCCTTTTGAGTTCTGCAAACACAACATCACACTTATCAGACCACTGAAATTCCACATTACCAGTTAAAGCATGTAAAGGTGCAATTGTTCTTGAAAAAATTTCTATGAATCTATGGTAGTATCCTGCAACACCAAGGAAACTACGTACCTCAGTTTGTGTATGAGGTGTAGGCAGATTAAGGATTACCTCTATTTTTTTTGGATCTACCTTTATTCCATCTGCAGAAACATAGTTTCCTAGTACCACATCTTTGTTCATCATCATATGAAATTTCTCATGAATCAAACGAAGCCTAGTAGCAATGCATCATTCCATTACCTTCTCTGGATTACTTAGATCTTGATCAAAATCAGTGTCGTAAGGGGTGAAATCGTCCATGTAAACTTCAATTCCTTCATTAATCAGATCAGCAAATATGATCAGGATGGCTCTCTAGAATGTGGCCGAAGCATTACATAATCCAAAGGGCAATACTCTATATGTGAAGGTACCCCAGGGACATGTAAATGTAGTTTTATCTTGGTCTTTCGGAGCAATCTGGATCTGATTATAACCACTAAAACCATCTAGGAAGGAAAAGAACTACTTCCCTGCTAAAGTATCAAGGACTTGGTCAATAAAAGGTAGGGGGAAGTGGTCTTTCTGGGTAGCTTTATTGATTTCTCTGTAGTCTACACAGATCCACCATTTCCCATTCTTCTTAGGGATGATTACTAGTGGAGAGACCCACTGACTGTCTGAAATAGGATATATGAAATCTACATCCAACAGTTTTTGTAACTCTTCTTTAAAAACATCCCTGAGATGAGGGCTCAATCTTCATTGGGCATGTCGGATGGGTCGGGCATCTTTCTCAATATAGATATGATGTGTACAAAGTTGGGGTTCGATGCCCTTCATGTTAGGATACTCCCAAGAAAAATCCTGTTGATATTTAGAAAGGATCTTTTTTTGTTGTTGTTGTTCATTCAAATTAGCATTAATATTCAAAAACCTCCCTGGTGCAATTTCAAATGATATTTTTTATGGACAACAGTAGTGGGAATCTGTTGCTCCATCAATTCTTCCAAAGGATCTCCATGTGCTTCATTATCTAACACATCTTTTAGCATTTGACAGGTTGGGTTGCTTATAAAGGTTGGACTGTTAATGAATTTATTGATCACATCATCTTCTAGTTGGTTCTTGAGTCTGAGAGCTTCTTCCAATGTGAGAGGAGATCGTAGATTATTTTCTAGATATCTAGGTGGTGGCAACTACTGATGTATGATAGGTGGACTTGTTTTAGCTGGAGGATATAGAATGAGGTTATTTGTATCACTTCCTCTATAAATTGTCATGTTTCTCGTGCGACATCCTATGTATGCATCTGTTGTTGCGATCCATGGTCTTCCCAGTACCAATGGGTGTCCATCGAGTCCACTTCTTGGGTTGATAATGAGGAAATCAGCTGGGTACTCCCAAGAGTCGACCGAAATTGCTATATCTTGTAATGTGCTCACTAGTTTAACCATTGATCTATCAGCCAATTGTAATATAAATGAAGTAGGTTCGAAGGAGGTTAAACCCAGGATGTTACAGGTCTCGATGGTCAGGATATTAATGGCTACCCCCAAATCCACTAGTGTATTTGGAAAAAAATAGCCATGTATATGTATTGTTACCACGGGATTCCCTGGGTCTGTATACTTGACTGACTCCTGCTTTCCTAGAATAATATAGGATAAGGATCCTACCACACGAACAATTGATGGATTTTTATCTTTCTTAACAGGCTTCTTCCCACATAGTTCCTTAATTGTATTTGCATAAATTGGGATGTCTTGCAGAGCCTGTAGGAGTGGGATCTTAACATAGAGATTCTTTATCTCCCCTACAATATTGAAGTTAGGATATACATCTATTTTTTCTATCATTAGCCTCTCTGGAAACGGGGGAGGAAGAATCACGTCCTCATCAGAATTATATTGCTCGACTATGTTTCCCCCTTGCTCTACTTCTTTTGTTATGACCACAGTTGAGGGTGTTATTGCTGGTTGTATATTATTTTCATTCTCCTTCTCTTGGTGAATGTTACTTTATTCAAGAGAAATTATGCACCTTGACCTCAACCGGAGTTCGTTGCACCCTATAGAGTTGATTTCCCCATCCAAATTCTCAATAATTTGCACAAGTTGGGTTGGTCTATTATTAGGATTTGGGTTCGTTTGAGCTGGTAATTGAGGGTGCATTTGAGGTTGAGGATTCTGGGGTAATTGGAGTGGATATTGTAAAGTGGGATGAGCTTGAGGAGCCATCCCCATGGGTTGATTGGTCATCCCCATATGGCGCTACCAGTTTTGATTCCAATTGGGGCCTTGTGCAACTTTGTTAGTCCACTATGAAGGATAGAGTTTATTATTTGAATTCTGCCAAGATGGGGTAGGGTATTGCGAGTTAGTCCAAGTAGGATTTTCAGCTGATTTATTTGGCCAGGTGGGATTTGCAACTGGTTGATTTGGCCAGGGTGTAGTAGGGTATTGCTGGGACTTCCAGGTAGGTTTAGCAAATGGTTGGCCCTGCCATGTGTTTCCAGGATTTTGTTGTTGATTATACCACCCAGAAAAGAAAGAGGAAGGATCTTGTAGTGTACCTAGGGGACAAGCCTGCCATTGGCAACATTGAGCCATCATATATACCGGTTATGTTTCCTCTTCCACTTCTTTAAAGACAAAGTTTAGTCCTGGGAGTGATGGACATTGCTCTGTCGCATGGTATTTGGCACAGATGACGCAAACCCGAACCACATCCAAAGGACATTCCCTCGGACCATGTTTCTTTCTGCATCGGTGGAAAAATATGGCCAAGGAATGTTCTTATTATGTTTTTTTTTGTTTAGCCTACAAAACATCCAATTGTGTAGTCAGAGTACTCAAAATTTTAGTTTTGAAATTTTCTAAAAGATTACCAACTTCTGTTCGGGTGACACCCCCACTAGTAATGTTTTTATTTCTGGTGAGGGGAGCCTGCATTCCCAATCTGGTCCATGTACTTCCACATGAACACCTAATGCACAATTGGATAATGTTATAATATGTTTCTTGATAAATATCACCTTTCCCCATTAAATTCAATGTTTCTACCCATTCATCCTTCAGACCTTTTATCAGAATGGCTTTAAGTACCTCACCTGGTAGTGTTCTGTAAGGTGATCTTTGCAAATTATATTGAAACCTTTCAACATATTCTTTTAGTGTCTTGTTTTATTTTGGATTCATATCCGGGCCCTGGGATTTTGTAATTTTTGGTGGGGGTTTTGGTTTTTCAGTTTCTTTCTTCTTAGTCATACACACTAACACAAAATTCTAAGTACCTATATGACCTCTATGCATCAGTTGAAGGTAGGTGTTGGCACAAGCGTTTTACTTGTTTCCTACGTAGGTTCTTACCTTTTGTTTTCAATACCTCATCCTTCAAAGACACAACCTATGCTATCTTTGACATTCTCCCCGGAAACGGCGCCAAAATGTTGGGATCTAAAGATGTCCTAAAAACAACCTTAGTTTAACATTAATTTATCAACCGTGGATTCGTCTTTTCTTTCAAGAATGTCAGCAAAGTCTATGCAGATAGTTGTATAGGTTAAAATCATGTAGTCAAAGAAAATCTGAGTTTATCAATCATCAATTTCCTCACACATTCATTAAAATTATGAAACTAAGATTTTACTCAACAGAATTATAATCTAATCAATAACATGTTGTGAATTAAAGGTATTAACTAATTTTTTGAATTCATCTAGCTAAGAAACAAGAATTTAATCTATGAGAATACTCAATAAACCGATCTATCAATGATTATTTAACCTGTTGGAAAGGAACAGCTAAGTACTGTAAATTGAGAAGGAACAATGAATGCATAATTAAGCGAAAGGAACAACAATTGTAAATTTAAATAAAGGAACAGCGCATGTGAAAATGAGAGGAACTTTCAAGCAATAAACTACAACAAAGGGAAATGGAACAACAATAGATAGCATTCACATGAAACATCTATCCTCCGTAATTAAACAACATAACCAATTTATAAAAACATCAACACACTCACGCATTTATCTAACTGTTGCAAAGAGATTTAAACTGAAATCAAATTGATACGATTACAGATTGAGACATTAACTCCTTCTGACTGGGCCCACGGTCTTCAGAAGTACTGCTGCTAGAAACTCAGTATGCAAATATGGTAAAAACGCTCAAAGCTTCTATTAATTCCATAACTGGTACAACATTTACAATAGACTGCTTGTACAGAGAAATTCAGAGATCCTAATGCTTGGATAAATTTCTTGGCTTGTTCTCTATGGTTCATTGCTCTCTATATATTACAATGATATGGGTAAATTAAGCTATCCTAAGGATCGAGAAATCCTCGAGATGTATTTTACTATTTATAAAGATTACAAAATAGAGAATCAATCTTCCTCAAAATTGCTTTGCGCTTGATTTCTTCAACCTCCAATAGTCTACGCATCTTCAAAATCTTCTTAGTTATCTTGAGTTTAACAATATTTGTCCATTCCTACAATAAAATCAAATAATTCAAACCGAAATTCAGAAATTACCTAATATCACTCAATAATATTTCTAGAAGACTTTTTAATCATTTAGTGTCCTAATTATTTCTAATTAATAGAAAACTCAATCAAGATTATATCATAAATCATGGTGATAAGGAGGATATTTGTACCTTTTTCTCAACTCAACACTCTTGCAGCCAAAATGAAGTGGAAGTTACACCAAATGGATGTGAAAATAACCTTATTAAATGGTTCCATTGAAGAAGAAGTGAATACAGAAAAACCACAAGGGTTTGAAGTTGAAGATAAAAAGACTCATGTTTGCAGATTGAAAAAAAATATGTATGGGTTGAAGCAAGATCCTAGATCTTAGTATGGAAGAATCGATAGTTTCTTGATGAGCTTGGGCTTTACCAAGAGTAAAGTTGATTCTAACCTTTACTTCAAGGTTATGAATGATGAGCCAGTTATATTTCTATTGTATATGGTGACTTATTCTTAACAGGAGAAGAAAATCTCATCACAGATTGTAAGAAGAAGCTCATTGGAGAATTTGAGATGAAATACCTAGACCCGGTGCATTATTTCTTAGGCCTTGAAGTTTGGCATAGCCCAGAGAAGATCTTCCTTAACCAAGGGAATTATGCAGTTGAAATACTGAAGAGATTTGACATGTTGGAATGTAAATCCATGAACACACCCATGGAAACAAAGTTGAAGCTCCTGGTTGATGCTACTCTATATAGACAGATCATTGGTTCATTGATGTATCTAACGAATACCAGGCCAGATATATTATTTTTTGTGAACACCTTGAGTCGGCATTTGGTAGATCTCAAACGTGTTCACCTTGTAGCTACAAAGCATGTGATGAGATACCTTAACGATATGATGGATTATGGTCTCTATTATATTGGAGATCATGACTTTAGATGGTATGGTTATACTGATTCAGATTGAGCTAGAAGTGCTTCTGATAGAAAGAGAACTTTAGGATGTTGTTTTAGTCTGGGGTTAACCATGACTTCATGGAAAAGTAAGAAGAAATCCAGTATTCCTCTCATCACGGCAGAAGCGGAATACATTGCAGCATGTTCCGCCAGTTGTGAAGCCATATGGCTTCAAAAGATGATGATAGATCTATTCGATCTGGAGATGGAAGCTACAGTGATTCTATGTGATAGCCAGAGTTGCATAAATATGACAGATAACCCAGTGTTCCATGATAAGTCGAAGCACATAGTGATCCAGTATCACTACATTCATGATATGGTGCAGAGTGGAGTTGTAAAGCTCCAATATGTTGGCACAAATGAGTAGGTTGCAGATGTGTTGACCAAGCCCCTGTCTCGTGTGAAGTTTGAATACTTTCGAGACAATCTTGGTATATTCCGAAAGGACCTCCCTCGAAAGGGGGAGTGACGATGAGGATACTATGGTACCCTAACCAATAGCGGGTAGCTCCATTAGGATTTTATATCCTAGGGGATTGACCATCCCTGGGAAGATCCTAAAGGTCTAGTAAGGACGGTCTGTCAGATTACATGTGCATGTATATGCCAATTGTTGTCAGTAGTGGTAGCTCCGTTATGATTTTATATCCTAGGGAATATTTTGATTCATGTGTAGATCCTGAAGGTCCGATAAGGACGGTCTATCAAAGTACCACGTGATAGCTCCATTAGGATTTTATATCCTAGGGAATCTTATGATTCCTGGGTAGATCCTGAAGGTCCAGTAAGGATGGCCTGTCAAAGTACCACAAAATGTTGTTGTTGCACCTGCCTCATTTTGTTGCCATATGATGATGATGTTGTATCAGCCTCGTGTTGTTGTTGATGATGTTGTATCAGCCTCATGCTGTTGATGATGATGTTGTATCAACCTCGTGCTATTGATGATGGTGTATCAACCTCGTGTTGTTGTTAATGATGTTGTATCAGCCTCGTTTTGTTGATGATGGTGTACTAGCTTCAGGTTGGTGATATTGTTTCTTTAGTGTTATGATAATTGATGTTGATGTTTCAGCTTCATATAGATGATGATGATGATGATACTCCAGCTCCATGTTGTGAACGATGTTGATATTGAATATGAGAAAAACTTCTGATGATTTGTAGATATGCCAGTCAGTGTTCTCGATGTCGATGATGTTGTTTCCCTCTCTCTTTCTAGCTGATGTTGTATTGGGTTATGTTAGTAGAATATCCTTCTCATTAAGGGGGAGTGTTTAAATATTGTGACTTTGAAGAATATTCTAATTATATTTGAGTTATTATATTATATATCAAATCCCCTTTTGTGGATAGGTCAAATCACATTTATATGGTGGTATTTGTAAAGTCATTCCCTAGGGTTTATAAAGTGGTTTTAACTACTCTTAGAAGAAGTCGACCCTACTAAGTGAAGAGACATAAACCTAGCGCCTCCTCAACTAGTATTTATAAGTGAGGATGGCACCTCATTTGTTCACTCACACTTCTAGTGCACATATTTTGAAGGAAGCTGCAGTTGCAAGAAGGAGAAGAGAGGCGCATTCTCAGTCCTAGTTTATTCTTGGTGGTTTGGTCTTAAGTCTTGGCATTGTATTGGCAATCTATTATTGAGGAAGTTTTTGTTGGGTTTTCTCCTCCATGAGGGTTTCTCGGGATAAAATGTTGTGTACCTTGTGATTGTGTTTCTTTCAGTGATCCTACTTATGCTATTGTTTTGGAAATGCTCTAGTAAATTGAAAAGAACCTAATAAAAACTCTAAATTTAAAAAGAATTGCATTATCCCAAAACATCAATTTAACATTCTTGAAAAACATCATGGAACGAACCATATTTAGGAGTGTCATGTTCATTCATTCAACCACATCATTTTGTTGGGGATTGTGTGGAACTGTGGTTTGATGTTTGATCCCATATTGGAAAAGGTATCTTTCAAATTCATTAGAAGTATATTCTCTTCCATTATCAATGTGAAGAGAGATAATACGAGATTGAGCTTCATTTTGAATCCATACATAAAAAAATTTAAATGTTTCAAAATATTGTGATTTATCTTTCAGCAAATACACCCAACACATTCTGGTGTAATCATCAATAAAAGTCATGATATATTTTTTTTCCATTTGTAGAAGGAATAAGCATAGGGACGCACAAATCAGAATGAATCAATTCAAGTATTCTACATGCTCTGTAAGTGGAATTATGAAAGGGTTGTTTGTTGTATTTCCAAGGATGCAAGCATCACATTGTTTCAATTTCCTAGGAATAGTAGGAAAACCAGAAACACCATTCTTTCTCAAGAAACAAATATTGTCATAATTAATATGGCCAAATCTAGCATGCCACAAAAGACTAGGTGGAATTATACCTGAGTCATGATCAAAGAGGTATGTTGTCATTTTTGTATAGGAAAATGTCCCATTCAGCTTCAGTAGTCTTTCGTCTTCCATTCCAGTCATGAAAACCATGTTGTTAGAATCCTTCCTTATATCAACTTTTCCATTGATCATATGAACAAAGTGGATTTCTTATCTAATGTGCACAAGGGACAACAATTTTCTTTACAGCTCTGGAAGATAGAGTACATTGTGCAGAAGAAAATCCAGGAGTCCAGGAAATTTAAGCTTGATGGTGCTCATTCTTGAAGGTTTGAGACTCAATCTGTCTGCAAAGTAAATTATGCCATCTACATTGTCATGGAAATATTCAAAGAAAACTCTTCGAAATTTCATGTGAGAGGTTGCACCTATGTTAAGAAGCCATGCATATCCCCAAGAAGCAATTGAAGCATTAAATAGATATTCAATTACTCCTATATTGCAATAGGTAACAACATAATGAAAAAGTGCTTTACCTTTTGTTGGTCCTAGAGTTTTGTCTTCTTTTTGACTTTGACTCTCTTCTTTTATATTCTTCCATGGAAATCTGCAGTTGGTGGCTTCATGTGACCCATTCATTCTGCAATGGGTACAATGAAGGTCAAATTTGTATGGGGATTATGCCAATCCCACCTGCCTCTGATCTTCTTCTTTATGTTTCCTTTCATTTCTTACCAGTGTACCTGAGACTTTGTTTGAGCTCGATGCCACCTTAAAACTTAAGTAGCACCAAAAAAACCAATAGATTTGTTTCTAAGGTAACAATCCCAAACTTTATTCTGAGTCCTTGGAGTAGATTTGAGCTCCCAATCTCAATCACGCAATTGGTGGTTTTTTTTAATATGTTGCATGGAATGCAAACAAATCGCCCCAAGGTAATCAATAATATGAAAATTGGGAAATTTCAATCTTTGTGTACCTTGTTCAAGTATCCTTCATACGTTCAAAATTGAGAGTTTTCTTGACACCATTGTGTCCAGTAAACTCAACATGGCGATGGTTTACAAAGCAAGCAGATTGGAAATGGTGGCTTCAAAATCTCAGTGGTCAAGCCGCACTGTTAGGTCACAACAAAAGTGACAGCAGCAATGGAAACACAAATTACTACAAAGGTCGTGAAGAGGAGTGGGATTACAATGCTTTTCCCCATACATGTAGACCAAAAATATTTCTCAAACCCACTATATTTATCAAACCCTAATTTTACATCAAGTGAGAAAACAATGCAAAAGTGGGTGCAAGAAGTCGTGCAAATTTAGGGTGTAGACCATGTGATCTCCTAAGTGGAGGCACCAATAGTGGTGTGATAGGGTGGAGGTTGTAATCCCTTTTACTCCTCCTAGGGTTTAAGATATGTTTTCTTGAAATTAACAAGAAAAATGACAATAAATTGCAAAACTTACTCACCAAGATCCAAGAGATAGCATGCAATAAACCCTTACTACCAAGATTCATCCAAAAAATGCCAAAGAAATACCACCAAGAGAAATACCTAACCTTTATTTCTCCAAATAACAAGTATTTCATCAAGTGCGCAAGAGAGAGAGAGAGAGAGAGAGAATGAATTGTCAAAAGAGGCTGAAATTTCATTCCAAAAGAGAATTCTCAAGTGATGGGTTTTGATTTTATGACAAGTGACTTGCCTCATATTTATATGAGGAAAAATGAGCCCTGGTTTGTCTACTTTACAATTAAATCCATGATTTTATGCCTAAACCTAAGTTACAATGATTAATTAGAAAATCAATTTGACCAAAAATAACAAATGATGGGACATAAGCCCATAAAATTCCTCTCCAATGTGGCACATACAATGGACAAGCCTCCAAAGGCTATGACGTCAAGCTAGAAGGGTGCCACATCATCCCCAAATCAAGTAATAGGGTGGGGATTTAAGCTCACAACATCACCAAATGTGCCAAGCATGCCAAACATTCCATCAAAATGTGACGTCATGCCTCCCAAGAGGGACATTTGGGCATAAGATGGCGATGGCATCCTTCCTTCACGGTTCCAAGCATCATTCAAGTGCTAAAGCCACATTCCCAAGTGCAACATTCATATTCCAAGGTCTCCAATGAGTAGGGTGCTATATCCAACTAGTGGGATTTCAATCCCCTATGGAGGTCCAAGTGGATTAGGTCCTCCACGAATAGCTTTCACCGGGAAAGGTCTTGCAAAGACAAGCAAATAATCCCTCCAAGGGTCCACAATTCACATGTATCATGCCAATTATAATAAAATAACCACCCAAACATGTGCATTAAATACCCCTTTTTCAAACTAAGAAAATGCTCAAAGACTTTATAAACTTTGCCAATTTTAGGTATGGGAGGGTTGTCATGGTGCCCTATTGGGTAGGCCAATCTCCAAGTGAAGGAATGTTTCCCAAGAAAACTCTCTCTAGGCCATGTAGTGAATATGAGGTGGATGGGGGTAGGACTTTCATGCATGTGGTTCTTGACATATCAAGGGCTCATATTGTCTCATTTATGAGTGCCTTTGTGGAGGGTGCACTGCATCCCTTCATTTACAATGCAACATTTTTCCAAACCCTATATTTTCCTTCCATTTCTTATGGTTTTAACATTGAGTGCTATGTGTAAAGAAAGAAAAGGAGCACCACAATGCCACTTGAAGTTAGAACACATTGAGTTACATATGCACTGGAAATTAAAATACACTACAATGCATTCCCCCATCAAGCGTGACATTTTTATGTGTTTTTATTTTATAAAGGTCCCTCATTTTGATGGAGAAGCAACTCATTTCTCTCAGGACCTTAGGGAAATCATCTAGAAGGATTAGCTATGGATTTTAAATTTTTCCAACTACAACACCTCTGGGCCTTTATCCCCTTCTTCCCATGAAATGAGTTACAAGCCCTTCTTGGGGTCAATGAGCCAAAAAACCCAAAAGATGAGGAAGAAAAGGGAAGAATTGTAAAAAGTGGTAAATATCTGTGGGAATGGTAAGATGACCCTTCAAGGAGACCCCCAGTAGAAACCATTTCCTCGAGGGTGGCCTACTTACTAGAAATCCATGTCAACCACCAAGGTGAAATAAAGAAAAAGGTACAATTTCCAAGCAAACATTCTATAATCAAGAAATGACCCTTTGCAACATGCTAAAATGCTTCAATTATTAAAGTGACACTTACCGTGAGACCAGACTTGTTACCTCATGAATCAAGACCTATTGTCCTTTCTAGGCCAAGCTGGTGTGGCAGACGTTGTTATGTTGTTGACGATGAATGGTGATGTGTGGTGGAGATGAGGGGCTATGTCTGTTCATTGTGGTCTCAAATGGTCATCCATCTCTCAACACTTCATGTATTCTACCTGCAAGCCTCGAGACATCATCTCCTTAGTTACCCATAGGATGGGGGGGGTAACATTTGGCTCCTACATGGGGACATGCACTCTTCATAGAGCACATGATAACCTCAGCATCTCCTGGTAATACCTGTGCCTACACATACTCAAGAAAGATATTAGAGAATCGAGGTGTGGCTTGCTCACCCTTTATTGATATAAGAAAAACTTCAAAAATTCAAAATTGACAACTATTCCTTAAAAAAAAAAAAATTGTATTTTTCAAAAACTTCTAACTAACATGTAATGCATCACAATAACTATGCATAAATGAATGAAAGCAATATGTAAAGAAAAGCATATAAAATGAATGCAACTAACCTACGATCAACACACAAATGCAATGCAGAAAAGAAAATGACCTACCTACTTACCTGGGGGTCGAGGCCCATATAAATTAGGTGTCGTCTATGTAGGGTTAGAGGATAGACCCATCAATTGGTCATGGTATATGCCTCCCATCCATGGCAGATAATAATAAGTACATTTTTCAGACTTCTTCTTGACAATGTAAGGCCAAAGCCATATAATTTCACTTTTTTTGTCATACTTTGGCTTTCCCTTCCTTTTATCCCACATGAGTGCTATACTTCCTTCGTCGAATTAAAAATGTGACACATATTCAATGTAAGGTTTTGTGGGAGGCTCTACTTCGACTATATTTTTGATATCTTGTTCTTGTTCTTGATCATTCTTTCCCTCATCCTTCTTGAGTATCTTGATGGATCATGGGTCCTTTCCCTTTGTATTTTTCATGTTTCTCCTTATACTCATCTATCTTTGGAAATAGTGTATCAATACAATATTCTCCAACAAATGGCAACCCCGAAGGATCATAATCCATAACATGAGGTGTCACATCGTATTCACAATCACTCTAATAGTTGGGGCTATTCAAATCAATTACATGATTCTTTTCCATCGGTTGGCTATACATAATCTCAAATGTCCCATCTTCCATAGGGATATGAACATGATTCAGGTCCATGCTGAGGAAAACACCAAGAGTTGCAGCCCATTTCCTAAATAAGAGCATGCCCCAAGCATCAAGCATGTCATTGAATGCTACATATATATTGATATTAATGTTTGGAAAAGAACACAAATAGAATTCAATGTATTTTATAAGACCGCACACCTTCACCCTCCTTGAATCAATTCCACATATATTTATATAATGCCAAGTGACCTACAAACCTAACTGCTTCATAACCTTCAATGGCATCACATTTATCGAGGCACTAGAATCCAACATGAAATTATTCAAACAAAGAACATTGATCCCTAGGGAAAGATATAAAGGAGGGTTCTCATATAATTTATATGCATGGCACATGATGTTTAACACTATTGGAGGATCTTCAATATCATCATGTAGCTTCAGATATTTCAATACTCATTTCCTTACAGAAGGAATCTTGCACATCTCGATCAAGGGCACTACCATGTTCATCTTTCCCATCATGTTGGTCACATCAATATTGAGTTGAAAATCCTCAATGGTTGGTGTGGGATGTGGAGGTAAATCATGAACATATGGTGGAGGAGGCAGAGGAACTATATTTAGTGCTAGAGGAGGTGCCACATGTGTTTTACCTTCTATGGAGTATTCCAAAAAAAATTATTTCCTCAACCTCTCCTTTGAATCCTCATCCTTTTGGTTTAGAATTTCCAACTTAGCCTACCTAGCTACCCTCTTCATGACGTATTCAAGTTATTCTTCTATGATGTCAATGTATTCCTCGAACTCAACTGCATAAACTGTATCGATGAAATTCAACTTGTCAATAAAATATGGATCCTCTTCTTCCTTTTGTCTTGGACACTCAACTTCTCAGTGGGGTTCTTCATGAGGTAAATTTCATGATGATACTTACATGTTGATCATCCCAATGGGAGTCAGGGTATCAGGAGCCTTCACTTATTGTTGTGGATTTAGGTTTCAACCTATGTTATGTTTTCTGGTGAACTGAGGCCTTGGAGCAGAATGTTGCATTTCTAAATTTTTCAAACTATTCATGATCTAGTTTTGGCTCTCGACAAATTGTGCATTCATTTGATCTAACTTTTCAGCCAAAAGTGTGACCAAATCCTATACAAGGTTGGTTGAAGTCTTCATCTTAGGTTTCAATCTAGTACGAGGGAACTGAAAAGGTTCGATCTTGGAACTAATAAGATGTTATTCAATCTATGCGATATATTCTTTGGCATTTTATAAATTTTCATGCATATTTTCCTACAGGATAAAACCAAAATTCCCTTTGAAAGCATTCAAATAAAGAAGGAGAACGATTGTTGGAGGTGGGCACAAGTCATTTGGGATCTGGTTGAGCAAGTTGCCAAAACTAGCATTGAATTCCTCCACTTTTTCGTTCTCTTTCTTCTTAATTTGGTTGAATTGCATCAATAGCATTCCATTATCTTTCTTCTTTTTCCATCTCTTTTTGAGAAAAATTGTGAAGACTTGATGTGACTGCAAGTGATTGTTGGGAAAGCCTTTGAACCACTTTTTATCATCTTCATTGAGAGATGTAGCTAGTAGCTCCATTGCAACATCTTCATGTTTTATACCGTTATCTTCCATGGCCTCACCAATAGCGTCGAGATGTTCTTCAGGTGTAACAACATTGTTTCCGGTGAATTTGGGCAACCACTTGTGAGACTCTTTGGGAATGTTATTTCGATACCCAAGGATGGTGGACATATTTAATGGTTTGTAAAGGTTGCTATCCCAAGGATGAGCCATTAGAACGAGGGTGAGGCTACCATGAAATAAGGTTTTGACAACGAGTGAATTATGAGGGGGTCTTCTTCAATAAACTTTGGAAGGATTAAGCCTTCCTTTGCGAAGTCTCTTTTGGAAAGATGGATAATGGATTCTTAGGTTGTGGAGGACTTGGCTATTTATTTCTTCGGGTACAAAACATATGTAGTTTCTAGATAAACTTTATGAAAATATTATCAAAAATCAAAAGGATAACTTTCCTCAAATGGAGTCGTCAGTCAAGCTAAAGGTAAAGGATTTGGGATAGACTTATCACTTTTTATTATGGGATTGAAAAGGATTCAAAATCCTCCTCAACAATGGCACCAAAAAATTTATCGCATGATTTTTGTTTTGATAAAATCCCAACCCGAGAAAAAAATGTGTGACACGATTGGGATACCTATCATTGTCACCTCAATAAATATCCCCCTCATTTTAGTGATGGATAAGTCTAACACAAGGGAGGTTTCTTGGGTGACCCTAGGGGGATTTCAAGGGAGAATCGAAGGAGAAGAATGAAGCACCCCTATATATAACAATGAAAGGTTCTAAGGGATTTATGGAGGATGATTATCGTTCAAGGAGAAGTTTCTAATGAAGAGTACCTACAAAACCGATGTTAGACAACCAAACCCTTTGCTTACAATGCAACATTTTTCCAAACCCTTTATTTTCCTTCCATTTTTTATGGTCCGAACATTGAGTGCTATGTGCAAGGAAATAAAATGAGCACCACAATTCCACTTGAAGTTAGAAGACATTGAGTGTCATATGCACTGGAAATTAAAAGGAATTGCAATGCATTCCCCCATCAAGCGGGACATTTTTGTGTGTTTTACTTTTAAAGGTCCTTCATTTTTATGGAGAAGTGTTTCATTTCTCTCAGGACCTTAGGGAGAACATCTAGAAGGATTAGTTATGGATTTTGAATTTTTCCAGCTACAACACCTTTGGGCCTTTAGCCCCTTCTTCCCATGAAATAAGGTACAAGCCCTTCTTGGGGTCAATGAGCCCAAAAACCCAAAAGATGTGGAAGTGGAGGGGAAGAAGTGTGAAACGTGGTAATTATGTGTGGGAATGGTACGATGACCCTTCAAGGAGACCCCCTAATAGCAACCCTTTCCTGTGAGGGTGACCTACTTACTAGAAAACCATGTCAACCACCAAGGTGAAATAAGGCAAAAGGTATAATTTCCAAGAAAACATTCTATAATCAAGAAAGGACCCTTTGCAACATGATCAAACACTTCAATTATTAAAGTGTCACTTACCATGAGACTAAACTTGTTTCCTCATGAAGCAAGACATGATGTCCTTTCTAGGCGAGGTTGTTGTGGCGGACACTACTATGTTGTTGAAGATGAATGGTGATGTGTGGTGGAGAGGAGGGGTTATGTCTGCTCAATGTGGGCTCAGTTGGTCATCTAGCTCTCGGCACTCCATGTCTTCTACTTGTGGGCCTCAAGACATCAACTCCTTAGTTACCCCTAAGATGAGGGAGTAATAGGCCCAATTGAGAAGTTACCAAGTTCATTGACATTAAATTAGAAAAAAAATATGTTTAACATCTACGTACTTAGAAATGCCTTTAATAATTATGAAAAACATAACCAACATTACAACCTAACTAAAATAACCAAAACATGCAATAATTAAATATATAAAATAAAACAAAATAGTGTTAATCACTAATCTAATCATATCCCTATCTTATTCTAACTAATGCAATGAATAACACAATTGCACAAGAAAAATAGGCATGTAATTGCACAAGACGGACATGGCATGTTCTCAATAACTCATAAAGAAATTTCCATAGAAGTAGGTACAAATTTGTCACTTGATTACTTTATAAATAAGATCGATCTAATAAAAATAAAAAATTATTGTCTAAAACTTACACTATCTAAATACATAAACTGAATCCAAGTTTATTTTATTATTTATATTAAGTTACATGGATGCAAATACACCAGATAAAACACACACTACTTGTCAGGCTGCTAAATTGTAGCTTTTAAGTGTCCTGAATCACTAAATTGTCAAACCAGGGCTAGTATACTTCGAGCTGATACACAGTATGTGCAGGCAAGCGTCTAGTCTTTTATTCGAATGCTATCCTAAAAGTAAAGCACACACCTATTCTAAGAATTTGAATTCTGATGACTAACTCAAA
>JASDQU010880554.1:886-16996 GCA_032191745.1 Picea mariana
TATCACGCAGATAACAAGCCTACCCATCGGGGGTATGGATCCCGCGTTGATTCTAGATGATAAGTCCAAGGAAAAAGCATTGGCAGAAGAGATGAAGAATGAATATGGCACCGACAGGGGTACAAGAGGCATTATAATTAAATGGATCAACAATGCCATGACACGATTGGGCGCAAAAATCTTAGCCTGCAAACTACTAAGAAAATTCCGCAAAGACGAAGTACCGACAAGAGTCAATGATGTTGTAGCTCAGTGCACAGAAGGAACCTTCATGAGCTAGGTGCCATACCTATCAAAATTGTTCCAAGTAGACTGCAAAGATGCACAGGATGCAGGTACAAAATTTCATTACTCATGGTTGATCACTCTAAATAGTGGCTATAGATGCGCTACTGCGTCACTGAGGGTGATATCGACATGATCATCATCAAATGGCCTGATGAATGGAGGATTCCATCTATACCCAAAGAAGTACCTGGACAAATAGTAGAAGGAGGGGCTGCACAGGTGGAAACACAACCTCCACAAATCCCAGTACCCAAGAAATGAAGAACGGGCCAAACTAAGCCGACTCAGGGAGACGATGGCTTAGAGCAGTCAAGGACCCATAAGGGAGGGATAGAAACCATCCAGTCGAAAAATGGACAATGGAAACCAGCTGAGGGAGCACATGAAACTGCATCAGACCCCATCACACAGGAACCAGGGGTAACTAAGAGACCAGTGGTACAGGACGTAGGTGCATGCAAGAAAATGAAGGCACAACGACCACCACTGGACTACACAATCACAGAGGATGATGGAGAGATGTTTTCCAGGATGGTCCAAGACTGCCTCACAAATTATTTCGATCATGCCGTGCACCATAGGGATAAATTGCAGAAGGAACTGGAAGAAATGGGATAGCTCCTTAAGAAATGTGGGGAAGCCTAGAAAACGAGTAGGAGTAGATGCACAGAGCCATCGACCACATAGACCATAGAAAGGGTGAAGGTAGAAGAATGCAATTCAGTTATTTCGATGCCACACACACATTCCACAGTCTATATAAATCCTAGCATGCTACGAATGGATGAAATTGTGGGACAAACACCACTGAAGGATTTGGATCATATCTGATTGGTCCTGACACAGATGCCATCAAAAGCATTACACAAACTACAGGTTAGTGTCGACCACGAGATGCAGTCTTGAGAACATAAAAACTTAGTCGAGCTACAAAAGGAAACAAAGAAGAACGAAGCATTGGAAACAATTTGCGCATAGGCCAAATCAGAAACTAAGGAGGAGAAAGAATGCAAAAACGAGCTGGAACGCAGAGTGGAAATTTTTTTTTGGAAACTTTCAAAAACTGTGCAAGGAAATGAAGTCCTAGCTGCAGAGAAGATTGACCAAATTGCATAGGAAATTGATCAGTATCAGAAGGACATCGAGACTCTTTGCAGATAGAATAGACCGACAACTCCACCAGTAGTGAAGGAGAAAATGAAGCAGGAAGCAACAACACAGCTGCAGGAGCTAGAAAATCAGGTCATCACGGAAACCAACTTGTTGGATAAAGCAACGCAACTTTGGACAAGGATGGAAGAGGATCCACAAGTCCAACACTGGTACAAGGAGGAGGAGAGGATCAATGCAACGATCCAAGAACTCAAGTAGTGACAGAAGACCATACCAATTCCAAAATGTTTCAAGGGAACACAAGAGTTGAATAAGATACAGGCATAACTTATCACTACGCAAACACAGAAACAAGAGCATCAGGCTCAAATAGAATCGTTGCAGGAACGGGTAGCAGAAGTACTTGCGCAGGTAGAAGAAGCCAGAAAACAGTCAGTACAAACTTAGCTAGAATGCACAGTACTGATGAGAAAGGAAGTGGCAGCTTAGATAGTGGACACCATCAAGGAGAAAAGCGTGCAGGCACTGAAAAAAGAAATAGAATTGCAGGAACAGTTCCAGATGATCACCAAGGAGATCAAGGAATCACAGAGAAACTAGGTGACTCGGGACGA
Organism: Picea mariana; assembly: GCA_032191745.1. Taxonomy (NCBI): domain Eukaryota; kingdom Viridiplantae; phylum Streptophyta; class Pinopsida; order Pinales; family Pinaceae; genus Picea; species Picea mariana. The sequence goes on from JASDQU010880554.1 coordinate 2,902, forward strand.
GTCACATATCAGTGTTGGGGGCTTGTTGGCACTAGGCCGAAGAGGAAAGAAGAATGATCATGGGAAAGAAAGCATGCAGAAAACTAAAGTAACAACTAGAAAAAGAACAGTACACGTGTAGGCAAGAATGTGTGCACAAAGGAAAGTGACAAATGGAGGAGGAACATCACGCATATGGGAGAAATACCTAACGTAATAATGGTTAGGGTTTTGGTAATATTATGTAAAAGGATGAAGATCCCGAAATGTATAAATATAGAAATGAAAGTATCATATAGGGTTGTCCATTAGTAGTTGTTAGTAATTCTCTTTAATGTTTCGAGTGGTATAAATTGATTGTGTAAGTTGTTGAGAAAAGGAGATACGAGGGAAGGTAGATTTGAGGATTAGACTGAAGGCCATGGAGCCTGGTATGATCTAGTTCACCTCCCATAAATCTTACCCAGGTTTTTGGAGAATTGTAAGTGTGAGGCGCTGAAAATGCAGAACTATTATAATACAAGAACCAAGAGACAAATATTTGTGGACATAGCCCAAGAGGGGGTGAACCATGGTAATCCTCGTGTAATTTTTTAATTGTATGCATGCCTCCTCTTTATTTCAACAATTCATGGTTAATCTTAATGAATGAGTTAATACATTTTTATGAATATGTTTATACTTTTCTTAAATTAAACTGTGGGATATTCGTATGCGAATCCAAGGAATAAGTAGTTCCCCTTACAACTCATGGTATCTGACCTTAATCAAGAAACTCCTATCCCCTACTCTTTCCTAGGCTATAAACAACTGAGCCTTACAGCCACCCATTTAAATCTATCTCGGGTGAGACTGTGCAACGCCTTCCGGGTGCTGTGTTTCCTTCTGCTTCACCAGCAGGTCCGATAGTTTTAGAGGCTTTGTTGGAACCCTGAATGACATGAACCCTGGGTCAATAACTTGGACAACCCAAGAAGGGAATCAATTAAACAACATAGGGATAAGATGAAAAATATAGAAATATCGATGTCTTGGAAAGAACATTGAAACATGTCTTTAAGAACCTCATGGATTAATTTGGGGATAAAACATATTTAATTAATGATTTGGAGGAGGAAGTTAAAAACCACTCTCATACAATTATTACTGGTTTGAAGGAGAACAATAATAGGTTCGATGTAACCAATACCTAGGTAAATACTGAGGCTTCATGATTATAGGCCTTTTTAGATGAGATTCATGAGGAAGTTTATCCCCTTAAAGTAGACAATGTTTAATTATTTGATGAATACCATCATTTGAAGAAAAAATATGAACTCTTCTTGCTATATATGACTGATAAAGATGAGCCATTAAGGGATTACAAGATTGCAAATATGGTCTTGAACTTACAAACTATTATGTAGAAGATCTTACAAACTCTTCTATTACCTTTTATACATTTGAATATATTGATCATTTCCCTATTAGTTATAACAAGGATGATGTTGATGTTGACACATTATCATTCTTTGTTGAGTACCAATGCTATGTTTTCTCCTAGTTTTGAGAAACATACTACAGGCTTTAGGTCCCAAATATTAAGTTAGAAGGGATATACTAGAGGAAGACTTGGGAAGAGTGGACAATTAATTGTTGTTCCCATTAGTCTTGATCTAATATCACCTAGAGGGTCTTGTATATGATGAGATTTTATCAACAAATAAGAATGGATTTACAAAGGATAGAAGGGTATTGTTTGTTGCAAATGGAATTCATTCAACTAATTTGTAGGAAAGGAAATTGACTAATGATGACTATGTTCAGTCAAATGAACATCGGGTTGAACATAATATGGTAGAATTTGTAAGCCCTCAAGGTGTAAAACAGTCGATGATGAATTTTGAAGGCACTACGTTATGTGAATTCATTGGTTTGAAACCCTCGTATTACCTTGTGTGTCTCATGATGGGCCGTGTTGGCATGCCTGGAGTTTATAGTGGTAGTTGTCGAATAATATGACCCCATGTCATGCAAGTGTGTTCCTGACTAGTTGTTGATTTATCCAGTCACAAATAGACACACACACACACACACACACACAAATAGTCATGTTTGAGTCTGGAAACCCTCCCATACCGTCAATTCATGTTTCTAGTCTAACCATGTAAAATTTCAGTCTATACAAGAACAAATTGAAAACATTTCAACATTGGCCCCATTCACATGTCATGATTTATATGCGTCAGTTTCAAGTACATGAGCAGGCAATGCCACCCAAAAAATTGGCCTTGTCTCCCTTCACATTATTTATTCTATAGGCTTGTTGTTTGATTGTAAAATTGTTTTTGTGAGTCATGTTTGAGTATGGAAACCGTCACATACTATCATTGCATGCATCTATTCTAACCATGTCAAATTTTGGTCCATACAAGCAAAAATTGAAAAACTTTCAACATTGGCCCCATTCACATGCCATGATTTATATGCGTCGGTTTCAAGTACATGAGCAGGTGATGCCACCCAAAACGTTGTCCTTATCTCCCTTCACATTAATCAACATTGGTCATGTGCCTATATCTAATTTGTCTTCTCTTTGGTCACCTTTTCCTTCTCATTTCTCACACGACCATGTCTTCTTTGACCCATTTTCATGACCTAACCTCGATAAATATTTATGGACTATTTCACAAGTTTTTCAAAACACACTAATACTAGATAGGCAAGTACTCAAAAAATTTCACAAGCTTCGTTAGTTATTTGATCTTATCTTTGATTTTTTCTCTCATCTAAGATATTGACCATATTCCACTTATTGGCCACCCAATTACACACCATTCTCTTATGTGGGTATAGTATGAGTAATATTTGAGTCTTTAAGCAATCCCATACCTTCAAGGCATGCATGTAGTCCAACCATGTCAAATTTCAATGACTACAAGAAAGGTTTGAGAAAAATTCAATGTTTTCCCCATTAACTGGTCACTTTTTTGGGTCGACGAGAATCAACACTTATTCTAGTAATAAACATTGGTCATGTGCCTATATCTAATTGGTCTTCTCTTTGGTCACCTTTTCCTTCTCAGTTCTCGCATGGCCATGTATTCTTTGACCTCCTTTCATTACCTAACCTCGATAAATATTTATGGACTATATCACAAGTTTTTCAAAACACACTAATACTCGATAGGAAAGTACTCGAAAAATTGCACACGCTTCATCAGTTATTTGATCTTATCTTTGATTTTTGCTCTCATCTAAGTTCTTGACCATATTCCACTTATTGGCCACCCTGTTATAGACCATTCGCTTATATGGGTATAATATGAGTAATATTTGAGTCTTGAAACCCTCCCATGCCGTCAAGGCATGCATCTAGTGCAACCATGTCAAATTTTAATGACTATAGGAAAAGTTTGAGAAAATTTCAATGTTGGTCCCAATAACTGGTCACTTTGTGGGGTCGAGGAGAATCAACATGTATTCTAGTAATCAACACTAGTCATGTGCCTATATCTAATTGGTCTTCTCTTTGGTCACATTTTCCTTCTTAGTTCTCACACGGCCATGTCTTCTTTGACCCCTTTTCATAACCTAAACTCAAAAAATATTTATTGACTATATCACAAGTTTGTCAATACACATTAATACTTGATAGAAAAGTACAAATAAATTGCACAAGCTTCATCCATTATTTGATCTTATCTTTGATTTTTTCTCTCATCTAAGATATTGACCATATTCCACTTATTGGCCACCCATTTATAGAACATTAACTTATGTGGGTATAATATGAGTAATATTTGAGTCTTGAAACCCTCCCATACCATAAAGGCATGGATCTAATGATACCATGTAAAATTTCAATGACTACAGGTAAAGTTTGAGAAAATTTCAACATTGGCCCCATTAACTGGTCACTTTCCAGGGTCGATGAGAATAACCACTAGTAATCAACACTAGTCATGTGCCTATATCTAATTGGTATTCCCTTTGGTCACCTTTTCCTTCTCATTTATCATAGGGCCATGTCTTCTGTTGTTCTTGAGTCTGTACTTAAGGCTCACAAGTACAGTGTCAAGGCATCCAAAAGTGATTAAAAGATGGAGAAGGGAGAAACGTCAATCTTCGGAAAAAGAAACTAAGGGAGATTTCTTCGTTGGCATTGTCTGGCTTCAAACTATTCCTGGGTAGTTATGTCTCGTTCAATGGTTGTCCATGATTGTTCAAGTTCGGCCTGGTTAGTTGTCATTTTTAGAATGAAGTCGAAGAGATTCAAGGCAATGTGTGTTTTATTCGATAGTCCGGGTTCAATGTTAGGTTGAGTTGGTATAGGAACTGTCATGGGGGAACAGTAAGGGTAGGAAAGACTTTAAGAAAGGTTAAGTGCTGTCTCAGTTTGGTCTTATGAAAGAGAACTTACGATTGCAGAAATAAAATAGGGATGCAAATCTAAGGCTCGTTCCCATAACTGTATTATATTTTAATAAAAGGTGTGAGATGTGAGAAAAACATTGAGCTGTTTACAGTGTAAGGTTCCTACCAGGGGAAAATATCACGACATAAACGGGAGAGGAAAATATGTAAGAAAATAACCAATGTAACAAAGAATATATGTAGAATTCCAAAAATGCAGATTGGTCTTACACAGTTGATAGTTGGTGCAGAGGAAAGACAATAAACAATTTACAGAAAACCCAAATTCATCCGTTATAGTAGTGGTCGTACTAAAGTATAACGAAGCACATCAATTATGAATATGAATTGAAATTGAAAAATGAGGAACAAGAAAGCAAACTTGTAATACAGTAGTGACGGAATTGAGAATCTCGGATCTGCTTGTATTAAATCTCAATGTAAAAACTCTCTTACAAAGTCTCAAAAAGGGTCTAGCCCTGTTTACTTCTCTCTTGGGTATATTTATACAATTTCTACAAAGCAGGTAGAATCTCAATAGTTGAAAAATTTCAGTTATGACAGAGAAGAGAGTAATCACTCCATTTCCTCTACTCTGTCTTCACTTAGTGCCAAGTGTTTGTCTTCGCGCAGACTCGGTGCAGGCGATACATCTTTCCACAAGATGAGATATGAGCCGTGAAGGCTCTGCTTGATAGCTGGCCTCAACGAAGTAACATTCTCAGGTTAACTGTTGTAGCTTGTCCTCCATTTGTGCATTGATGATGTCGAGGGCACTTAGTTGCGCACTGGGTTTGATCATGTGCTTATCAACTTGGGCCATGTCCACCATATCTATCTGAGAGATATCGGTCGAATCTCTCTCATCCTTCTCTTTCAGATCAAGTGAGATTTGTTCCACATTCATTTGCATCAATGCTTCTGCATCACCTCCACTGTCCATACCCAATAGCTCGTCGTCTATGGAATTAAAGGCTTCTTCTAAAGAATTGGTTACCTTTTGGGCTTTCTCCTTGCCCAGGGAAATGTTGTGCTCCCAATCCTTCAATAGAATATTACCTCTGGTTTGTTCTGGGATGGCGAGCCCACGAGCACCTTTCAAAACTCTTTTATTTGTGGCTATCACCGCCTCTTGGAAGGTGACCCGAGTTGCTTCTGCATCCCTTTCTCTAGCAGTCAGGTTCTCGAAAACATGATTTACCAACAAACAATTTTCCAGGATCTCTCCTATCCTGGTGAGCAAACTCTGCTAAGCCAAAGAGATTCTTCTCTGAATTCCCATGGCTTGGGATTTGAACATCTCCACGTCGATCATTCTGCTTTCGTTGATTGTCGCCTGAGCCTGCAACTCTTCAATCATAGTCCTCTATTGGCTCGCCTGTATCTGACCGTCTCGGACCAATAGATGTGCTTTCTCGAGCTTGGTTTTGAGCACCTCTATTTCATTTTTATCAGCCAGTCGGGCCAGATCTATCTCCACGCTCACCTGGCCTTTAGCATTTTCCATGGCCGAGGCCAATCTGGCCTCGAGAGTCCTGATCAGGCAATTTTTCCTTTTGAGTTGGTTCTTTAAAAGTCCGACCGAAAATTGATTCGCCGATGCATATGCTCCTAGCGTCCCTGCGATCTCAGTGGCGAATTGTTCATTCTTTTTATTCTTTCCGTCGGTCATAACTTTGTATTTCTTAGCGGTCGACTCTCCCTCCTGGTAGAATTCCCTCTTTACTACCACTTTTCTCTTTTTATCAAAGAAAAACTCGTTTGGAGGAAGTTAGTCTGCTCTTATGGGCCTCAGTTCCTCATTGAATATCCATCCTTCTTCAATATTTTCTTGCGTCGACTGCAAGGGGGTGACAGAAGTGATGGGTTCCCCGATTTGTTTCACTGATTTTCCTAGGGTGTCGACCGGGTCCTGCTTCTTTGGCGGTTCAGGGGTCTTTGTCTTGGTTTCTGGATTCTGTTTCTTTGGCGAGTCCGGAATCTATGCCTCTGCTTCGGGCCTCTTTGTTTGTTTCCCCTCGTCCTGGCATTTTCCTGAGTCAGGATCTGCATCTTTGGAAGCTTCAGTATCCTTCGGTTCCATCTCGGAAACACCCAGACTCCCTCCTTGCAACACAGTGGGAAGACAACTTCGTCTATGTTCCTGGAATTTCAATACAGACGTTGTGTCTTCGGGAGCTAAGGATCGGATCCGAGCTAGAACTTCCTCATAATACCTTGCCCCTTAGAAAATGTCATCCGGGGGTGAAATCTCATGCTCAAATCTATTGAGCCCACAATTAGCTAAATGGTTTCTCACAACCCTTTGTGGATCATGTTTCTTATACTCGATGGAGACCAAATTCAGGTCTTCCAGGGCTGTAGCCTCGGCTTTGGCATGCCCGAAATCTAACAAAGAATAAGAATTCAGCCGAATGGGAAAAGATGGCCATACCTTCTTTGAGTACCCTTTTAATTCTTTACTCACCCCACCAATTATTGTCTACCGGGCGACCTCATGACAAGCCAGCTTGTTGGGAATGAACAATGGTAGCGCAAGTGGGGGAACAGCAGCCCTGAACACTCTAAAGTACGAGAACTCTGCCTCCACGTACCAGTCCACTGTACCACTCAGATTTGCTGCAATGTTGTTCGAGATACGAGGTGGTGGGTGACCAAAAATGGCGATATGCAGGGGCACCATCACCCAGTTAAAAATTTCATATGCGAAATTTTTCACTTTATCTTCCCATAGCTTTTCGTGATATATATGTATGGGTATGTCTTCGACCAGAGTCCAAGCCCAACTCATCAATGGAAATGTTGTCATGGAACATATCGTGTCCATAACATATGCAGACATGAAGAATGAGGATGATCTCCCACTTTCCTTCTGCTCCTGATACTCTGTGACCCGGTTGGCCAAACTATCCGAGCGTATCTTTGCCCAATTAAAAGAGCAACCTTCTGCGACCCGAAACATAAGAGGCACCCACGCAATGAAAAAATGTGATGTGTCTTATCTCCCAAATAGTTGGCATGTCATCATGGCCACATATTTATACTGTGGCTCCAACGAAGCGATTGAATAAACGCCCTGGTCATTTGCTCTGAATTTCGCGGTGCACGAAACCCAATCCTTTATTAGACCGGGCATGGTTTTGTTGTACTGGATGCACTCCTTCTCCTTGAATTCCTCTAGGAACTCAGTGCCATATGTATATTCAGACATTGCGGGTAGCTTATACATAGTTTGTATATGCTCGAGCCTAAAAGTCCCGACAGTGACTCGTTGCCCGTTCATGATAGTCCTGGTGGGTATGTCCACGTGATCCAACACCCATTGGATCATGTCATAATACGGGAGCAACCGTGGTCTGGATGCTACCCTATGCATTCCGGATTGGACAACTATCTTGTATTTGGTGCTTATATCATCCTTTTCATTGTCATTTGAGTCGTCTGAATAATCCACTAATTCCGATTGCAAAATGCCTGAAACAAATGACCAGTTGGGGACCGAGTCGACACTTCGGGGTGAAGTGTCGGAGACATTGTCTGAGCCTTGTCCTGCGACCTCGAAATTTGCCTTTGTTGCTTTCCGTGGAGCCATAGATGAATCTTTCATTTTATCTCTTCTGCGATAGAACTGCGTATACATGCAGAAATTAGTTTACTTGGAATTGATGAGCTCTGCATGCTTATGAAAATGCGTTCGTTATAATGAGACGAAACTCTTATATATATTTGAAAACTCAGTACTTTTCAAAATAAAACTATCAAATCGTAATTAGAAATAAATTTATTGCGTAAAATCTGATCTTACATGCATAGATTTACCCTATTTCACCATAAATGTCATAAATTTCTGGCAATTTGACAATCTGTCGAAGTATGGAGAGAAATGGCTACCTCAAGAAATGTGCAAGCCTCGAGGCACGAGATATATCTTGCTTTAGCTTGATTAATCAAATCTTACCAATGTTAATCAACTTCTCGCCGTTTGTTACATCATGGATTTTCTTTTAACACTTTGAGTCTCCAACTCTCGAGATCGTGAGGACCGACTTTGGCTTAATTAACGATAATCGCGATTTGGGGCATAATTAATTTTATAATCATTTTATTCGCCATATCACGACTTGAAACCTCGAAGACAAGTTTCTGGGAGATTAGTATGCTGAGTCGCGAAACCGCGAGATGGTGATAATTAAGACTCAATTAAGGAGAAGAAAATATTGGATTAAGTGATTAATTAATCATGTTATAATTACATCGTGCCTTTGTGCGTCAGGGTTTAGACACTGTGAATTTTGAAAAAATTAGTGTCGAGTGGCGAAATGACGAGAACGACATTTACCATAGTTAGCTTTTGTCTTTGATCCTTGACATGGGTTATCCAGAAAGGACTTCGCGTCCTCAGCTATCGGGGCTGTAAAAATAAAAATTCGGACTTGGCGAACGTCGAGGTGCGAAACCCCGACAACGTCTAATCATGAGTTAAAATTTTTACCCTGGTTACTATCTTGAGTGAAAATTTAAAACAACTTCACCGTTTCGTGACTCAGGACATGTGAACTCACGGATTATAGTATCTGACTTGCGAGATCCTGAAGTAAAACAAAAAAGAGTGACATTCTTATGAAAGTGGACTTGTTTCGAGAGTAGAGAAGCATCGCTGCTTACATGACAAGGCTGCAGATTTTTCAAAATTTCAGGGGGAAAATAAGACCATCTTTAGATTTCAAGTATCAAAAATGAAAATTGTGACAGGTTAAAAAACAAGGGCGGCTCCAACATAGGCTCCAACTAGGGATCCTTCCTTCCTATGTGGCGGGAAGAATAGTAGACCACATGCCAATATTGGGTAAATGGAGTCAAAAGCTCAATCAGGCGGAAAAATTTCACGGAAAAAGGGTCGAAGGGGGGAAAAGACTCTGTTCTTTACCTTGAGAAGTTTTTCAAAATCAGATACTCTTTTCAAACACAACTGTAGTCTCTTTCCCAATTTTCCCTTTCCCACTACTAACTTTGGGTATGTTTTAAGACAGTCGAAATGACCCTAGGAGACTCAACAGATCTTGTGGCTCTCGGCTTGCATCAAAAGAATGAGATTATATATTTTTTAATTCAGGAAGTCTCGTCTGAATTTGGGATGTGGATCAGGTTTTCATAAATCATTGGTTACCAGAGTAGAGTGATATTCATGTATAACAGCCTTATAGATATCTCAGACATTGCTTCACTACCAGCGAGCCTGTTCAGTACCCCGGTGAAGTTATCTATCCCCTTTTACTGAATTTCCTTTCATCATCTTCCTAGACTAGGTGGGGGTAATCATTTCTGAATTTCCTTTCACCACCGGTCTTATAATTTATTTTTTTGAGCACGAAGATGGGGGCAATCAATTTGTATCAGGGCTGATATTTGTGTAATATTTTGCATCAGAGGTCTGTCAACTTACTTTGATTAATCGGTACCAATCATCCCTTGACCCTCACAACACCTTCGTTCTTAGGGAGACGAGGAAAATAAATTTTTAAGGGGCATCTCGTTTGAGCAAGCTTTGATTCTTCCGATGCTATTGAAAAACCTAGGAAAGTTAGGATCGTTCTAAACGTTCCTTCGCTTAGCAGGGGATCAAGTAGTTGTGGAGACCTGCTTTCTTTCCATATTCTGTTTTGAGACTCAAGAGGCTAAAATGAAAACTTTTATTCCTTCGTAATGAAATGAAAAGATGGCATCTTGTCAAAAGTTAGACCTGAAAACTTGCAGGATAAAGGCAACGATTCATTGATTAAAACTACAAAAGGTCAAAACAGTTCGAGACTGGTTCTTGTAGATATCTTTGGGGACAGTTGTTTTGACCGACTGCTTTTAGATACAGCGTATCATTCAAATTATTTTAAATCAAAGGTTATCAAGCCAACCAATAATCTTGTTATCGAATAATTTAGCCAATATTGTAGTTTGAATGACGTTACCTTGGTTTTCTTTGACAGCCTTTCATAATATGTTTATTGAGAAAGCCCACCTTTACCTTTTCTTTTCAATTTCTTTGTGCATTATGAATCCACTTTTAGGTATCACCTGTTTCATGCCGATTTATTTCTGACACTGCTTCACGAATTACTCTTCCCGCTAGCTTTGCAAGCAACTAGAATCCTGTAAAAAAGCAAATACGAACTTTATTCAAAATATGTCCAAAAATTATGAACAGAAGAAAACAGAAAGCCAAAAGGGTAATTTTTTAAATAAAAATGCATGTATGTACACAAATTTTATTATTATTATTATTATTATTATTATTTATTTATTTATTTATTTTTTAAATGGCGACTGTTATGTCATGTAATGTTTCAAATATAGCCCATTGACAGGGGCGCTGAGGACTTCTCCATCGATGTTTTCCAGCAGGAAGGAATTTTTCCCTTCCGGAGCCAAGACCCTAAATGGTCCATACCAGAGGTGGTAAAATTTACCATGCTTCGCGGCTTCCTCTTTTCTTGCATCCCATCTTAGTACTAAGTCACCTGGGAGGAATTCCCTGTCTTTTGCCTTGAGATCGAACAATGCTTTCATCTCATCCTGGTACTTCTGCATTTTTTCATCGACTTCAATTCTATGTTGTTGAACCTCGATCAACTGGTTAATTCTCCTGGTTACATGATTGGGTTCTTTATTTTGATCCTGTCATAACTTCATCACTGGTAGTGCTAGGTTTATAGGTAGGACCACCTTTATCCCATAGACCATTTGAAACGGTGAAATGCCGATAGACCTTTTCGTGCTGATGCAGTTTTCCCATAATGCATATTTCAAGTGCACATGCCAAGACCTTTTATTTTCATCCAGTACTTTGTTGATTATGTTCACCAGGGTCTTGTTAGATGATTTGGCCAATCCATTCCCCTGGGGGTAATATGCAGTGGAATGGCTGAGAACGATATTATACTTCTGACAAAATTTGATCATAGCCATAGATTTGAAAGCTTGGGCATTGTTGGTAACTATCTTTCGGGGACACCCGAATCTTGACAAGATATTATCTTCTAAGAAATTGATCACCACCGAGTCTGTTTCCCTTTTGGTTGGAATGGCTTCCACCCACTTAGTAAAATAATCCGTAGATGTTAAGATCCACCTATGCTAAGCACTAGAATGAGGATTAATTTCCCCTATGAAGTCTAGACCCCATTGTTGAAATGGAGCTTCAACTTTGACTGGGATGAGTGGCAGTGCAGGGAGTTTCTATTTACCAGCGAATATTTGACACGGGTTGCATGCACGCACTTTAGCATTGACGTATGAAAATAGTTTCAGCCAATAGTATCCAGCCCTCAAGATCTTGTAGGATATGGCTCTCCATGCATGGTGTCCTCCACAGACTCCTTCATGAAATTCCTCTATAACCCATGGAGTTTCCGACTCAACCAAAAAGACTAGAAGGAACCCGAGTGGATCCTTCCAGTATAGCTAATTTTTGGCGATGCAATATTTTACAGCATGGAGTTTTAATGTTCTGCATTTGGCTGGTGATAGTCCATTTGGGCATTTCAGGTTTAACAAGTAGAACACTATGTCTTTATACCAGCCTGACGATATGAACTTTTCCTCGACCTTACTTGGATCTGCTTGGTCATCTGGCTCGTGCAGGTGTGCATCTCCATCTTCTTCTTGGAGGCAATTAATATCAAGAGCTCTAAGATTCGACTTAGCCAAGAGTTTGGCCAGACCCTGCCCCTATATCAATTTAGTCAGCTTGACTTCCAGATCGAATTCTTGTATTTAAGCAAGCCATCGCCCTCTTTTTCCATCACTGTCCGGCTGTACCAATATGTCTTTTACGGAACTGGTGGGCACATACGAGATTATTTTTGAATGTAGCACATAGGTTCTAAATGCTTTCAATGCCTTTACCATTACGTATGCTTGTTTTTCCATTATGTCATATTTCAGTTCTACATCTCTGAGGCTTTTGCTAAAAAATGTTATCGGTTGTTCGAACCCCTCTTCATTTTTCTGCAAGAGTACCACGGCGATGGTATGTTCAGAAGCAAAAGAGAAGATGAGAAAATCCTTAAGATAATCTGGGCTTTCTAACACATGTGCCTCACTTATAAATTTTTTAATATGCGTGAAAGATTCCCTGGCCTCAATGGTCCAATTTACCCCGCTGTCCTTCTTCAACATTCTTGTAATCAGTTTGAAAATTTCAGTGAAATTGGGAATGAACCTTCGTAAAAAATTTATCTTTCCTAAGAATGATTGAATTTATTTTATATTTCTCGGGATAGTGATAGTATCTATCACTTGAATCCTCTTAGGATCAATCCTGATTCCTTCCTTATATATGACATGGCCTAGAAGCTTACCTTCCTGCATAGCGAAATGTGATTTTTTTGGGTTCAGGGATAGGCCAAACCTGCGGCACTTTTCGAAAGTCTATTTTAGATGCATCAAGTGTTCTTCGTCAGTTTTAGAGAAAACTATCAATCGTCAAGGTAAATAACTACGAACTTGTCCCTTTCTCCCATGAAAGTGATGTCCATAGCTCGCTGGAAAGTGGCCCCTGCATTCATCAAACCGAAAGGCATTTTGTCATACATGAAAGTACCCCATGGCGTGGTGAAAGAAGTTTTTTCCCTATCTTGTGCATTCATAGCGATCTGATTATAACCAAAGAAACCATCTATCATAGACATTCAATTAGCTCCAACAACCTTTTCTAAAACATGGTCCATCTCGGGCAGCGGGTAATTATCTTTGAGAGACGACTTGTTTAAGTTTCGGAAATCCACACACAGTCTGATTTCCTCGTTCTTTTTCCTGACTGGGACTAGGTTAGCTACCCAGTCCGAGTATCTCAAAGGTACAATTATTTTTGCATCCAAGAGTTTTTTAACTTCCTTTTCTATCACGGGTAACAGAATGGGGTTAATTTGCCTAAGCTTTTGCCTAAACGGTTTGACCCCAGGCTTCAATGGTATCTTGTGATCAATAATGGAAGTGTCATACGTTTTCAATTCATCATAGGACTGGGAAAAAACATCTTTATATTGTCTGAGTAAGTCTTTATACTTAACTTTCTCTTTAGGAGGGAGGAACTTCGATATTTTTACCATCCGAGGTTCTTTTTCTGTTCCTATATCACAGTCTTCGACCTCTTCTAGTTGGGGCTGCAAAGTGGACTTCACAGGTACATCATTCTGATCAAAAAGTATTTCCAAAGGAATCAACCCTTTGGGAATCTAATTTCTTTTAAGGACCAGCATACAATGATCCACAATTTTTTCTCGGAAGACTTCAGGTTCCTCTCCTTCTTGCATGATCCACCTGGAGTCATTTTGATTTTCTTGGTCAGCGTGAGTATCTGAGAAGTCGCTTACTGCTGTAAGGAATTTATCAATTTGTTCATCATCTTCAAAGACTTTCCAGTGTCAGATATTGTCTGGTATGGAGGGTTTGTATCTGATTTCAATGTGATACTTCAGTTTGAAGGTCGTGGGAGGAGAGAAGGTTGAAGTTGCCTTTGCCAATGCATCAGCATGTAGATTCTCTGTGTGAGGGATAAAATGGATATTCACAGATGAGAAAAAAATTTCCATGAGATCCCAAGCACAATTTCTATATGCCCTTAGTCTGGGATGCCTAGCTAGGTATTGTCGGTTTACTTGTTTTACTATTAATTCCGCATCACCATATACCTCCAAGTTTTTTATATTTATCTTTTTGGCAGCCT
>JASDQU010880555.1:4104-22360 GCA_032191745.1 Picea mariana
TCATGTGTCAACTTTCTATTATATATATATATATATATATATATATATATATATATATATATATATATATATATGAGAATATAGAAATATCTTATCTATGGCTCACATTAAAATTATTTTTTTCTTATTTATATTTTTTTAAATACCACATGTTAACTCCATAATATTAAGCATCCAAGGAATTATGCAACTCCCTAAATCTAGGAAGTAGAAAGCACCTATTATCTAAATCATAATTTTTTTTACTTTCAATTACTCTATCTCTTTCTATCATAATATTAAGCATTGACGGAATTACCATCTCACTCATTCTAGGAAGTAGAAAGTTCATATTAACCAAATCATAGTTTTTTTACTTTCAATTACTCTATCTCTTTCTATCATGATATTAAGAATTGAAGGAATTACCATCTCACTCGTTCTAGGAAGTAGAAAGTTCATATTAACCAAATCATAGTTTTTTTTACTTTTAATTACTCTATCTTTTTCTCTCTATATACAGAGTTGATATAGAATTATTTTACTTAAGATATATATTGAAATATTTTATTTATGAACACAAAGGAATTACACATATCCCTCATAATGGGTTGTAGAAAGCCCCTTTCAATACAATAAAGTCGATATAAATTTGGTTTATGGCCCAGATTGAAATTATTTTTTTCTTATTAGTAATTTTTTAAATATCACATGTCAACTCCATATTCAGCATTGAAGGAATTGAACATTTCTAAGAAGTAGAAAACATCAATCAAAGAAATAATATTTTTTTTTTACTTTGAATTACTCTCCCTCTTTTATTGGCTCTCTCTATATAGAATTGATATAGAAATATTTTACTTTTAAGATGAATATTGAAATATTTTATTTATAGTAGACATTGAAGTTAGGAAAAAATCCCTTTAATTAAATTTATATTTAATATAGAAAAACACATAGCAACTTATAAAACAAATCTTTACTTATTATTAAAAATATTAATATTTCATTTTAAAATTTAAATTATACTTATACTTCACTTATTATTGAAAATATTAATATTTCATTTTAAAATTTAAATTATACTTATACTTCACTTATTATAAAAAATATTAATATTTCATTTTAAAATTTAAATTATACTTATACTTGATCATAGAGTTGTGATATAATATATTTGCTTCGTCTTGAGAATTGTTCTTTGTACCCACTTAATAGCAAGGGAAGTGATACCCTCACTTTGATGTGATAATGTTATGAAGGATATATGAAACATTTCAATGGGTGATTGATTGTTAAATATTTATTGAGTAATGCACACATTTGAGGCATGCCAACATGTCGGAAAGTGTCGATGTATGAAAGTTCTTCACTTCACACATAATTGTGTTATTTTTGCTTATAAACTTATTGAAATTTTATCATTTTTCATAGTAGTCCAACTACTAAAGCTTGACTAACATTCTAATAATTTTAACCAATTGTTATGTTGACTAACATTCTAATAATTTTAACCAATTGTTATGAATGGATATGATAATGTGACATAACATGCCTTTTTGCATAGAACAAGTATTGCATTAACACATCAATTCTAGAAAGGTAGTGTCATATAAATGTTAATATTGCAGTTTGCAATTTCTTGTTATAGTTTTTGAAATGCTAACAAATATCTTATGATAATTTCGTATGCACTTATAAGATAAAATAATAAAGACAGAACACATGTAACTCAAGGTAAAGATAATATATATATATATATATATATATATATATTAACCATGTTTATATAAAATTGTAATGCAAAATTGTAATGAAAAATTGTAATGCACAAGTTGAGTTACTTATTGTTAAACTTCCTCCCACAAAAATTGAGTTACTTAGTGTAAAAATTCCTGCTACAAAAATATCATAGTTCATTAGTTCATAATTATTTTTATGCATAGCCTATGTCTTACAAGATTGATTCAATTCTCTTTTGACATATTGATACTACAATTTTTTTTATAAATATCATACATTCACTAATGTATTTGATACTAGTAACAATGAAGGTCCATGTTTAATCTCCTAAGTCATCAAAACTATGGTGATCTTGGAACGCTTATATCAATATTTTTTTAGTATAGAAATACAATTTTAAAGAACTCGAAGTAATCTCTTACCTTCTTAAGGTTTGATAGACCAATTGGTCTCACTGGACGTCAATCATCATCATCATCATCATCATCATCCTCAATATATAGGTAGTTACTTTAGTGATAATATTTGATTAGGTGATCATTGATAATCCTTGGTAACCATTCATTGCTCCTTGGGTGCTAAGATTGAGGGCATTTATGTTGGCTCCTTGAAATCCAATGATCGACTTTAACTAAACAATAAAACTCAAAGTTAATGACATAATTTCTCCATCGGTTTGATCCATCCCATCATAATGTGATCGACCCCAATGCCATCTCATGCTGACCCATTATAACGTCATCGACCCCAATGTCATCTCATGTCATCATATATACTTCAATAGTGCACCAATTGATGTCTACACTTTAAATATTTATGCTTGATTGACTTATGGTTGTGCACACAAGATTCTGTGGATGTGCCTAATTGCACATTTACATGTCTTTGTCTTACTTCTATGCACTTATATCTTTTATTAAATTTATCAAACACTTTCCCTTAATGAAAACTCAATTTTTCCATACCAAACATTGGCCTAAACATTTCAAACTTAACATTCTCAAAAGGTTTTGTAACTATGCTAGTTAATTTTTCAGATACCTCACAATACTTTAAGTGAATCTAGACTCATTCTTGAAGTTGTTTTAAATAGTGAACATGTACTTCAATATGCTTATTGTGTTCATGAAAATTTTCATTCTTTCCCAATTTTATAAAATCTTCGTTATCACAAAACATAATCACAAGTTATAATATGAGAAAACACCAACAATTGAAATGAATTACACACAAGAGAACAAGTAAGAGATATAAGTATATAAGTGTAGAGAGATTTTCCAAAACTACGTATGTGGGTGTTCACAAGAAGATGATGGCCTCCAAAGAGGCAGCGAGGATTTCGAGAAAGGTTCTATTGAAACAACCTTGACACCCTCCAAACCTTCAATGCAAGATCCACCTAATTGACTAAAAGAAACACCCGCCATGCAAGATCCACCTAATTGACTAAAAGAAACACATATGTGCTACTAAAATGCTCACACCTTCTCTATGTATTAAAAAACCAAAAKGGGGTTGATTTCTCTCTTTTCTCTCGATTGTTGTGTTTTCTTCTACTACGAGGTGCATTTGTTACCACWAGGAGGAGTGTTTTTTAGAATATCATATATCATATCTCATAATAATGATGATGTGAAAHTTTTTYATMTCTTCGYGTAAGTCTTCTTGACAACATAGTGGCATTTTGTCTCCCTTTCCTTCAAATTACATGTAGGATTTTGTGCGAACCATATCTTTTTATAATTGCTAAATTTTATGATTTAGATAAGCAATGATTCTTTTGTTATAAATGGTCCACTAAATAAAATTTTGTTGAGGTGGTGAGGCCACATAATCCAAACTAGAGGCCACCACCAACTACAAAAATTCCCAAACATAAACCTAATTAACCACTAAAGATGTAAACACAAGAAAATTGGTAATTGAAATTACACACTTAGAAACCTAATTCATAATTTTAGAAGGGTTAGAGAGACAACATCTTTTTCTTTGGCTACATCCCTTGAGATGATTGTTTTTCCATTTCCCATGCCCGAAGAAAATGAAGTCATATTATTGAATATAAGGTCCATAATTTTGTTTTTAATTGAAGTTAGGAAAATCTATATTATAAAAGTTGTAGTTAAGCTAAATAGAAAAAGTAAATATTACTCTTTACTAGAGTTTCCAAGAAAAACAGGAAACTCCTTATATGCCAAAAATAGAGCTTGCAAATGTGTATAATCAAAACATCCTAGAACTTCATACAACACTATATTCTAAAAAAATAACATAATATTCTAAGTTCTTTAGAAAATATGAAAACTTAGTGAAAGACATGGTGACTATTGGTTTCTTCCAATCCAACACTAGAAGGAAGAGAGTCTCGATTTCTGAGATCCACATTCTCTATCAGTTGGTGAACTATGCATTCCTCCTAGAATTCCCCTTGAGTAGAATTTATTGAGATCTTGTGACTATAAGTAGTTTATTGAGATCCTTTGTTTATAATAATAGCCRTATTTCTCATCACATTACTTATGCCTTCCTCCTACAATTCCCCTTAAGTAGAATTTATTGAGATCTTGTGACTATAAGTAGTTTATTGAGATCCTTTGTTTATATTAATAGCCATATATATGATCACATTACATCTAGKCTATAGGGTATCTCTTTGTTATTTTTTCTAAACAAGAGTACTCATAATTATGGTGATTTTAGAGGTGTATTGGTGATCATTTATAAACCTTTGAGGTAACCAAGAAGAGGGAAGATATATTACATTGTATAGATTCTTCATGCATTCAAAGAACTCTTCAAAATTCTTGAGCTTCCCTATAGTCCATGAAGGAAAAACATAGAAAGGAACATAGTAAACAACCAAGGATAAAGATCCCAAAATTCCTCCCAAGGTGTCCATGTATCAAAGAAACAAAAACCTCATTGCTCCACATACCACACAACACTATCAAGATTCCAATAATGCCCAATTTTATGAGGCCATATGGTTTTTCAATGAATTAACCTTTCTCCTAATTACATTTATCACTTCTCCCTTATGGGAATCCATTATCCGACCTTGGCTTTGGTAAATCTCTTTGGATAGTTTAAGTGACAATCCTATAATCAATTAAATCATGTGAGAGGTAGGTGGGTCGATCCTGTTGAAATTATGTGCCTTGCTTGAAGTTAGGTGACTGAGGAGGTATGACATATGTTGAATGAGAACAATGGCACATGTTTTCATGTGCATGAATTATAAAGGTTATGGTATATCTTGATAGTTCAAAATTACATGTCCTTAACACCCCATTTATAGTGAGGTGGCCTCAATGGTGAGTGAGTAAACTTGATAATTATGCTCCCTCAAAATATGGAAAAATGAAATTCTTTGAAGATTACAAACCTCCTTTTGAGAGCGAGTGATGATAGATAAAAACCTACTATTAGATGGAGTATATTTCAAGAGAATCAATTTGGTGATTTTTCTTGAATTTCATATGATGGTGAGACTTAATACTAGGTTCATTAGCTAAAAGTAAACCCTGAAAGAAATCATATGCCTTGGCTTGGTTATTGGTGGAATTTCCTAGGTCTCAAGCATAATATGTTTCAATTTTTCCTTTGGGATCAAGGAAGATCCACCGCACCTACCACCCCTATATTTCCTTTAGATGCTTCGTCAAAGAATAGAATGGAAGAGTTTTAAGAGGATTTCTAGATCTAAAATTCTCGAGCATTTATTTGGAACTACCACAATGGAAACTAAATAGGACTACTAATGTTTAAACTTGGGCATTAGAATGGAGGATGAAATTGTTGAATCCATTCTTTGATGATCTAAATTTTTCTTACTCCTTGAGTTGAGAAATTATGCTAGTAATCCTTTTGCATTTTCTCTTACTGTGGTGGGATTGTCAAGTTCCTAATTGAAATTGGATTTGTTGCAGGACAACCAAATTTTCCAACAAATAAATTTAGGTAAGGTTGTTCACAATATTCTAAAATGGGTTTATTTCTCAGTGTCCCATATAGCTTTTAGACCAAAGAGAGAACATGGCTTTCCATGAGTATGGTTTTCACATTATAAGTCTAACTCAAGAAAAAGAGTTTTTCCAAACCCATTTAGAGAATGAACAATCGAAAAAGAGATGGTGAATCGTCTTCTTAACAGAAAAACATAGAGCACAAYAGGAAGAATCTYGAATCCCCATTTTTTTTAAGATTTCCAGCTGTCAAGATATTCCCATGAACCATTATCCAAAAAGGGATATTAATTTTAGTGGGACTTCATAGTGCCAAACTTGATTCTAGATCAGTAAGCATCATGGAAGATGAAGAGATMAAARRTGGTGTAGATACCCACTCTTTACATTGTAATCCRAAATTCCAAAACCGTTGCAATYAGATGTGGATAGATCCCAAGGTGTGCATCCTTTTAGAGAGTCAAAGAGAAATGAGACGGATAGAAACCAATGAGGAGGAGGTGATCCAATAGAACAACCCACCCAATGTCCCATGCTATTTGACCAAGATGAAATATCAAAGGAAGTGTTGAAGTTTTAGTGATCTATCCAATTTCTCAAAGGAAGAAGATATTTATTTTGTTCCAGTGATTGGTTTCCCATATTACCATCTCTCCAAATGAAAATTTTCGTACTATTTCCTAGGATCCAAACAATTCTTCATTTTATTATAGGAGATACTACTTTAAGGAGCTTCCATATATGGGATCCTTTTTTGTTTCTAGTGGATCGTGAATGCATCAATTGCAATATCCACTAAAATGATTCTTGAAGAGGACTTTCTTCCACCATTCCATCTTACCAGCTATAATCCTTTGGATGATTCATAAGCTTAGGTTTCATAGAGATAGATTCATAAGCTTAGGTTCCTTAATTTCCAATATACCTCGATCTTTTGGGGCTCTAACAGTCTTTCAATTGACTAGATGATTTTTTTTCATGTTTGAAATTTTATGATTTCTTGGGAGATTTGCTGCATTATTCCCATTGGGGATAACATGGACGAGAACTAGCAGATTCAAAAATGTAACATCCCACTCTTGCGTGCACTGAATGAATTTATTCTTTGAGGACACTTTCTTGCAAGTGATCCATATTATTATACCATTGATCATTGATTATTATTATGAGGCATTATGGATGTGATTATATGTTATTTTGTTGTATTGACTTAGACAGGTGCTATTGACTCGGTTCTCGTGAGTGTGCAGGATTTGGACCTCGAGGATGCAGAGGCATCGATGAAACCCTTGAACTATGGATTGAGTTAGGGAGTGGACTATTGGGGTTTGAATGTTGTATATATATGACTTATGTGCATCTGATTAGATGTTATGATTGTGGATTTTATCTCTGACATGATTCGTTGATGATGCAGGCTGATGATAGCTTTCCTACCAGACTCACATGTGGAGTAGAGGGGTCACGCATGACAACCAGAGACGTTGAGGGAGAGGTGTGGACAACAACCCTGCCACAACCTACTAGCACTCTTGTCGTGGCTCGAATTGTAGGTTAATGATTACCTAGTTAGAGAAGATCCATGATGCTGTGAGGGTAGACTGTGACAGTCGCTCACGATGATTCTAAGGGGCGCACAATAAGGCAGGGACCTTATTCCTTAAAGGCCCTTAATCTCCCACAAGATCACCTGGCGGAGTATTGACTCCAGGGGTTTTTGATGTCTACCAAGTATGTCAAGAGGAGAGTGGCACCCTTGGAGCATGTAGTGCGTCCTGAAGGGCACGTCGCGCAAGAAAAACAACAAGAGGTGAGTGGCACCCTTGGAGCACATAGTGCGTCTTGAAGGGCATGTCACGCAAGAAAAATGACAAGAAGCGAGTGACACCCTTGGAGCACGTAGTGCGTCCTGAAGGGCACGTCGTACAAGAAAAACAACAAGAGGCGAGTGGCACCCTTGAAGCACGTAGTGCGTCATGAAGGGCACATCACGCAAGGGAAACATAATGAGGCGAGTGGAACCCTTGGAGAACCTAGTGCATCCTGAAGGGAACGTCGCATTGTTAACTAATAAGCGAATAAACCTAGATGGGCTTAGAACGAATAATGTGATAAGAAAAAGTTAAAAACAATTTCCCTAATAAAATGTTGCCCAGCCTCGTAAATTAAAATCTAGGTCTAAAGTAATACTTGTGGTAAAAAAATAAAAACAATAATAATCATCATTAAACATGTGACGAAAAGGGGGTAAGAAACTCAATTAAATTATTAAAATCAAATTATTGAGGGATTTAAAATTTTAAAAGAGAATTGATTGTTTTTCTACTATGCTAATTAAACTTTTTAACTAAAAAGAAAAAGGGGAAAAGGGGTAAAGTCTACACATGCTAATTTGAGTTTTAGATAAAAAGGGAAAGAGGGAAATTTAAAAGAATTAGGAAACTAAGGGAAAAAGGGAGAAACATAAAGAGAAAGGGGAAACATAAGGAAAAAGAAGAATGACTAACTAGCAAGGAATTTTGCCTTTAAGAACTTTCTAAATTGAACTCAGCTAGTAAATTAGTAGTGGGGTAAGTCATTAAAATGTGTAAGGGAATATGGGGACACCTAGGAGCGATTCTAGGAATTATTTTAGGTGGGTGAGGGAAATAGAAGTGATTAAATAATTAATCAAATTAAATTATGGTGAAAAGAAGGGGACATGTGACACATGCACAGGGAGGAATTTTTTGAATTAAATTATTGAACGATAAATTAAATGGGAATTTGGGAAAGAAATGACTTAGAAATTCCATATAAAGGAGTGAGGAGAAGGAGGATGGATCTCTTCTATTATGAGTAACGTTAAGATGCAGAATTTTAGACTTGATTGACTTATCTTATGGGAATTGGGATACCGATCTCGGTGAGGAGTGGTAGCTCGGCCTTGCGAGGCAAGCTGGGAGCTAGTTGTTCTCTGGTTTAGTGTGCATGGCCCCTTTGCAGCTCGAGGAGCTAAGGGGGAAGAAGAGTACCCCTAGCATTGGCTGGGAGGTACTAGTGAAGTCTCATCGATCGAAAAGCGAAAGTTGCATGCAGCGCGTGGGACAATGACTCAAAGGGGATGACTTGGGCTACGGTACGCATGCTATTATTCTACATGGTAGATCATTATTGACTTTATGCTTTCAATTCTGTACATGTAACAGTGTAAATAAGGTGTTTGACTTAGCATTTTAATTGAGAACTTAATTCCCCATAGCCTTAAGCTCCCTGCTTGACTTGATTCCCTTGGCATTCGATCTTTGATGATGTGACTGTCCTGTTGGTTTTAACTGATTTTTATGAAGAGTTTATGCATAGTATTCATCATCATCCCTAGTTCGTTAGTCCACGCCTGAGTAGTCAGCCAGGATCCGAATTGACAGTCGTCACTTTGGTGCACAACAACCTATAGATTCTAATGCCCTGCTTTTCTATGTGTCGATGATGAGCAAAGGATGCTTTTTCACGATCATCTACCCCTGTTGATTGTTCTTGGTTGATTGATGGTCTTTGTGCCTTCTTGTGTTGAGTAATTTTGCCATTGTTATCATTCCTATCTACAAACCGCTGAATACCCTTTGTGTTTTTAACTCGACGTCCCATAATTTTTAACTCTGTGTTTTACCTTTTTACAGTCGGTGATATACCCTCTTATTGAACTGCGACCTTGCCAAGCTTGACTGTGAACTTACCTCTCTGTTTACAATTCGATTTCATTGTGATAGCGCTACCAGTTATTAATTTGTCTTCACCTGTGTTATCAACTGAGTATATTTATCTTCATTTTATTTTTGGCAATCTTTCAGTCTTCTCGTGACAGCGCAATCAACAACCCATTAAATGGTTTTCATTGTACTCAACTTAACCCTCCCTTTTATTTTATTGATGGCATTTATTCTTGGCATTACAACACACCAATCCATGAAATTTTGACTCTGCAATTTTAATTTATATTCCTGGATATTTTAGCTCTGCTTTTAATGTACTCCATGGCGAATACATTTCAAGTTTTTATCACTTTCAATGGAAATTTTACCCTGCCATTTTTTTGGGCGTTTTCACTGTTTATGGTAGCGTTTTCTTTTCTTCCCGTGTAATGGTGGATGCCATTATTGTTTACTGCGACTTGAATCACTTGCACAACGAATTCCCCCCTTATTTCACAATGATTTTGTTGTTGCATAGACTATTTTTTTTCCATCCACCTGATCATGAATTTGTTGTGACTTAGACACTGTTTTACCTGCCAAATGGACCACGATTTTCACATTGTATAGGCTACAGTTTCCCTGCCAAACGGACCTCAATTTTGCGAGTTGTACTATCTGCATTTTACTTGCCACTGACCACAATTTTCATGTTGTGAATGGTGGCTTTGGCCCCTTGTTGACTGCTTTTAAAACCTGTAAATGATAGCGACAATTACCTTGATAGGAAATGAATCCACCCCTTTAAATGAGTGCGAGTTGAATCTTTAATCACTCCTGGATTTTTTGTTTTGGGTAACTGCTTTTGAATCACTTTTTACACAATGACTTCCTCTCTTTATTACCCAGCTATTTTTTATATGGGCGACTGCGTTGAATCCTTATGATAGCGATAAAAGATGGAAATATTGTTTCTCGACAATGTTCTTCTATTATTAATTAGAATTAATATTTATTGTTGTTGGATAGAGTTTAATAATAGCGACAAGTTTGTGTAATAGACAGCCTATGTCTTAGACAACCTTACCTTGCTGGACAATCCCTTAATTATGGATAGCATTTTGTTTGATCAATAGAGAGCCCTACCATCTGTGCTATAGAGAGCAGTAGTATATTTTTAATTTTGACAACCAATGTATAATTTACACAACATTTTTTACAGCCATGGTGAAATCATATTTGCTTTACGCAACAACTTCTTACTTTTCTAGACAGCCTGGGGTGGTTGACCACGTTCCTTGTATATAGATACACTGACATGAATTACTATCCCTAGGTGAATACTAAATTGGAAACAATCTTGTTCTTAGACAGTGGGATGCATCCGCGTTCTGATAGGTAGTATTGGTTAAGACCGCAAAATAGTTTGTTTAGCATGGATATGACAGTTATTTTTTTACAGCCTAATAACATTAAAACTGCATTGAATGGCTCTGAAATGAAATTAATTCCAAGAAGCATAATAGCATCAATTTGCATTGAATAGCTGAACATGACATTTAATTATAAACAACAAGATAGCGTTAAAATTTTCATTTGAATAGCTTCGAAATAGCCTTTATTTATAACTGCCTAACAGTATTGAAATAACATTAAATTTAGCATTGAAAAGACACTTATTTTTTAGAAGAATGTAGATTATTTTATAAGTAGCGTGGAGCACCTTTAAAATGTTAAGTAGTTCATATATTTTAGCGGACAGTTTATAATTGTTGATAAGCGTATTTGATTTGGTTAAGTGCCTTTCTTAGTTTGCATTATGATAACGTTTATGAGCTAAGTAGCTTGATAACAGTTCAACCTTTTCACTTAGATCCCTTTCTTATCAGTTAATGGTTGGGTTGTTGGCAGAATCGAGTATTAGCTTGCGCTTTCCCTTTGATTGTCATCATCTTGCATCTTGTCGACCTGTCGCTTGGGGTATGGGTGTAACCTTCTTGTCAGTATTTCGGTCCCCTAGCGCATTGGATTTTCTTGAGTCCTTGGTCCATTTAGGTTATTGTCGCGTCTATCACCTGGGGACGACATAATTCCAGTTGAGGGGATCAAGGTGCACCCTATTGGATAGCGACAAATGATGACTTGGTCGGAGTCGAGCGTCTCGTTGTGGGTGTTGTTGATCGTTGTAAGTTGTTGTTAGCGTTTGGGTCGTAACACCTTCATGCGTTTGGTTTGCATGCCTTGAGGTTCTAGTTATTGGTCATTGATATCATTGTGTCGGGAATGTGGATGTTTCCCCTTAGCCTGTAGGTGTCACCGTGTTTGTGTCGATCAGGTATTCGATTATGCTTGTCCTTGATTTCCGCATGTTTTACCCAATTGCTCGATGTTCTAATGTTAAGTCGTTGTTGTTTGTTTCCTGTTCTGCGGGAATGGTTCTCACAGTTAGATTTGTTGTTTAGCGGTAATCGTGGTTGTCATCCTGTTTAAAAATAATAATTCTCTTGCTGCTTCACTTGCAGTCGTAACGATTCAGGGTTGTTACATATGGTATCAGAGCAAGTTCAACCCTGCGACTGTGGATCGCCAGGATTTCCACTGTAGTAAACCTGTGAGTATTAACCCTTGTGTTAATTAAAAACCTTAATGTGTCCATGTGGTGATTGCATTTAGAGGATTCCTCAGAGGTTCGCAATGTGGTGTCGTGGAAGGAGGAGCGACGCCTCCAGAAGTTCCCGCACCCTCAGATTCGAATCCCCAAGGGGAGGAGCAAGTCCTTGGGCTGGATTTGTTTGTTGTAAGGGATGCTGATGGTATGATAAGGCCCTTCCAGGTAATGTTAAAGGGAATTGATTCACCATTGGTATTGAGATGAGGCCAGGGCACCTGTACCCCTGAGGGTCCACAACGCACCCTAGCTAGTATCGTTAACATCCACCAAGAACTCGAGAAAGTTAAGTTCTTGAGTCCACGAGTGTTGTGGATGGTTGTCCTGTCTAGGCACGGTTGTAGAGAAAGGTGTTGTGATTCATGCTTCGTGATTAGGACCTCCAGCATGAAGGTCCACATGGTGGTCTTTCAACTGAAGGGGAGCGCTCTTATATGGTGGAAGATGCTCCTTCCTCTTTTGAACATGGTCTCTGACGATGTGTCATGGGAACTGTTTGAGGAATGGTTCCAGGAGAGGTATATTTTTTAGGAATTCATTGAGTGTCAGCTCAACGAGTTCAACGCCTTGCGACAAGGCAGTCGCATGGTGCCCAAGTACGAGGCCCATTTTGGAGTTGCCTCGATATGCTCTGCACCCATTTACCCAGAAACGTAAGGTCAAGAAATTCAAGTTTGGCCTTATTATTATAATTCAGCTTCTACTTCGAGTTCCAGGAATACTGRACCAAAGAAAGTGTGCTGGATTGTGGGGARCCACATTACTGGCATTACTACCCAGAGGAAGGGGACGAAGCATTTGGATCAGCCGGACCCACTACTGTGGGAGTTTTGGGCAAGGCCCATCAAATTCATGTAGCGGTGAATAACCGCCAGGTAGAGCACCAATCGACTGTGCTCGAGATGTCAGGTACCGTCGTTGACTAGACCCTTAGTATTTGATAGATCCCGGTGCTACCGAGAGTTTCATCTCTAGTGCAGTGCTAAAAGGGATTAAGATAAAGGAATTCGAACAGGATGAGTTTATCTTTGTAGAGATGGCTTCGGGAGCCAAACAGAAGGTTGGAGGAAAGGTTACGGGATGTACCCTTAACCTGGGAGAGTTTGTCGCCAGGTCCAACCTGTACATCACGATCTTAGGATGTTATGACGTCGTGATCGGTATGGACTGGTTGGAATCGCATGAGGTGATACTCAACTGTAAGACAAAACAATTAAGCTTGGTCAATGATGAGGGACAGAGATGCGTGATTGTAGGTCCGAACCAGGGATTTTATCTAAGTTTTATCTCTTCCTTACAGTTACGAAAGAGCATGCGCAAGGGATGTAATCCTTATGCGATCCTTGCGTTGAATGTGAAGGAAGTAGCGGAAGGTCTAGAACACCTTCCTGTGGTGAGAAAGTTTGCGGACGTCTTCCTGGAGGAGTTACCTGGGATGCCGCTAGAGAGGGAATTGGAGTTTACCATAGACCTGAAACCGAGGACTGAGTCGATATCAAGAACTCCTTATCGGATGTTCACCCCAGAGTTACAGGATTTGAGAATGCAACTGAAGGAGTTGTTGGACCTGGGACTTATACGTTCAAGTGTGTCACCGTGAGGTGTGCCTTTGATCTTCATATGAAAGAAGGATGGGTTGTGGAGACTCTGCATTGACTACCATCAATTGAAGAAGGCAACGATCAAGAATCGATATCCATTTTCAAGGATTGACGATCTGTTTGATCAGATGAAGGGTGCGACGGTGTTTTCAAGGATCGATTTATGATCAGGGTATCACCTGTTACAGATCAAGGAGGATGATGTCCCTAAGACCGCCTTGAAGACGAGGTTTGGATATTACGATTTTACTTTTTTACCATTGGAATGACAAATGCCCATAGGGTATTTATGAGTTTGATGAACAGGGTGTTCCGCGAGTACTTGGACAAATTCGTTCAAGTATCCATTGACGATATTCTGATTTACTCTCGGATGACGGAGGAGCATGACGAGCACTTGCACTTGGTGCTACAGTGTTTGCAAGAGCACAAATTGTATGGGAAGTTGTCCAAATGCTCGTTTTATCAATTGAAGATTCACTACTTAGGGCATGTCATCTTCGACGAAGGTATCGTCGTGGATCCAGCAAAGGAAAAGGATTTTATGGAATGGTCGCCGACGAATGTCCCTGAAGTGCGTAGCTTCATGGGTTTAGCAAGATACTATCGACGGTGCATCGAGGGATTTTCGAAGATAGAAAATATGATTATAGAATTACAAAAGAAGAACAAGAAGTTTGTTTGGACTGAGAAATGCGCGGAAGAATTTCAGAGGCTCAAGGAGTTGTTGACAACAACATCGATATTAAAGGTCCCTGACATGGACACGGACTTCTTGGTGTTCACTGACGTATCCAAGGAAGGTTTAGGTGGAGTCTTGATGCAAGACGGTCGGGTGATTGCTTACATTTCGAGGAAGTTGAGAAGGCATCAGGAGGACTATGCGATGCATGATTTGGAGTTGTTAGCAATTGTTTATTCCTTGAAGGTTTGGATTCACTACCTTGTTGGAAAAAATTTTGAACTAAAGACGGACCACTATGGACTACAATACATCTTTATGAAAAGCGACCTGAATGCGTGACAACGACGTTGGTCGGAATTGCTTAGCGAGTAGGATTTCGAGATTTCTTACATAAAAGGAACAGTGAACTGAGTGGCGGATGCATTGAGTCGAAGACCTCACATCTTTTTTGTGTTGCCTCTTCAAACAAATCTACATGAAAATATTCTAACTTTACAACGTGATGATGACTGGAACAAAGAGGTCAAGGATTTTATCAGACAAAACACAATGATGGTAACAAGATTTGAAGGATTTATGTTTGACGACAATGGATTATTGAGGTTTAAAAATCGTGTTTACGTACCACTGAATGACGAGTTGAGGAGTTTGATCCTGAAAAAGGCTCACAGAGCAGTGTACATGGCTCACTCGGGAGCTATGAAGATGAGGGTAGACTTTAAACCCTTATTCTTTTGGAAAGGAATGAAGGCAGACATAGTTAAATATGTGGCCAGATGTCTAGAATGTCAGCAGGTAAAAGATGAACATAGACATCTAGTAGGATTACTACAGCCACACGCTATTCTAGAATCAAAATGGGAGGTTATTTTGATGGATTTCATTGTTGGATTGCCACTAACAACAAGGACACACGACTCGATTTTTGTGGTATTCAACACTCTGATGAAGACTGCTCATTTTATTCCTCTACGTATGACATATCAGGCACCTGACATAGCTAGAGTTTTCATCAGTGATATTGTGAGGCTGCATGGCATGCCTAAGAGGATTATATTCGATCGAGGATCGATGTTTACTGGACATTTTTGGACTAGTTTCCAAGAGGCCTTGGGAACCCAACTTAACTTTAGTACTGCGTACCACCCGGAGACTAACATGTAGACCGAATGAACAAACCAGACCTTGGAAGACATGTTGCGCATGTATGTGATGGACAAACGGAAGTGTTGGGAAGAATTCTTGCCACTAGTAGAATTCACTTATAACAATAGTTACCAAAGCACCATTAATATGGCGCCTTTCGAGTTCCTTTATGGGCGACCATGTCGGATGCCTCTGAGTTGGGATTAGCTTGAGGATAGGTTCCTAGTGGGACCAGAAGCGATCCAAGAAATGGAAGATCAAATGCAAACAATAAGACAAAGGATCAAATAAGTGCAGGATCAGCAAAAGAGTTATGTCGATGCACACTGTGTCGACCGTAGTTACGAAGTGGGTGATCGATTCTTCTTGTGGGTAAAACCGCATAAGAGTTCGATCAAGTTTGGAAAGGGAGCTAATATCTCTCCTAGGTTCATGGGACCCCTCGATATTATGAAGAGGAAGGGGCCTGTGGCCTATTGACTAGCCTTGCCTGATTCTTTGAGGCGTATGCACGATGGTTTGCACGTACCTACTTTGAGACATTATATTAGTGATCCTACGCATGTTATTGACATGAGTTCCTTGCAGGTATCAGAAGAGGGGGTGCTCATGGCTGAGTCGATCTTCATCATGGATCATTGCATTCGACAGCTATGATGTTGAACAGTATATTAGGTCAATGTCTAGTGGGACAACTATAGTCCGCACTCGGCGACCTGGGAGGACGCATATGATATGTGCCAATAGTTTCCATTTTTGTTTGATAGATAGACTTATGACACTATGATACATAATATTTCGGCATTTTATACTGTGAAACTTCGGGATGAAGTTTAGACCAAGAGTGGTGTATGTAACATCCCGCTCTTGCATGCATTGAGAAAACTTATCCTTTGAGGACACTTGCTTGCAAGTGATCCAGATTATTATACCATTGACTGTTGATTATTATTATGAGGCATTATGAATGGGATTATATGGTATTTTGTTGTATTGACTTAGACAGGTGCTATTGACTCATTTCTCCTAAGTGTGCAGGATTTGTACCTTGAGGATACAGAGGCATTGATGAAACCCTTGAACTCTGGATCGAGTCAGGGACTGGACTATCGGGGTTTGACTATTGTATATATATGACTTATGTGCATCTTATTAGATGTTATGATTATGGATTTTATTTTTGACATGATTCGTTGATTATACAAGCTGACGATAGCTTGCCAACTAGACTCACATGTGGATTAGAGGGGTCACGCACGACTACCAAAGAAGTTGAGGGAGAGATGTGGACAACAACCCTGCCACAGCCTACTAGCACTCCCGTCGTGGCTCGAACTGTAGGTTACGATTACCTAGTTCGAGAAGATCCACGATGTCGTGAGGACAGACTGGGATAGTCGCTCATGATGATTCTAAGGGTCACACAATAAGGCAGGGACCTTATTCCTTATAGGCCCTTAGTCTCCCACAAGATCACCTGGCGGAGTATTGACTCCAGGGTTTTTTTATGTCTACCAAGTCAGTCAAAAGGTGAGTGGCACCCTTGGAGAGCGTATTGCATCCTGAAGGGAATGTTGCACGATAAAAATGACAAGAGGCGAGTGGAACCCTTGGAGCACGTAGTGCATCTTGAAGGGCATGTTGCGTAAGAAAAATGGCAAGAGTGTTGGGTATGTCTTATATTCTTTGCATGTGTTTGTGTGGGCGCGTCAGATATGACAACTGTGTCTGGAGATCCCTCTAGTAGATCTCTTTGTGTTGTGTGCATCGGGTTCTTTCCTATGGGGGGCGGGTATGCTCCCCCCCTTGTTACGTGTAGCGTTTGGCAATGGGCAGTAGCCTGGGGCAGTGCCCTGAAATTGTTTTTGGGCGGTTTTTCTATTTTTAGCAGATTTTGCTATTTTTAGTGGTTTACTAAATTAATCCCAGATTAAGGGATTAGGGTTTTGGTATCTACGGAATACCTAAAAAAATTGTATATATATTGTATGGTGAATGGTGAAATTTGATATAATGAATATAAGAAAGGTTTTCCTGGTTGAGGGTTTCTGGTATAAAATCTCTGTGTACTCTGTGTATAAGCCATTGATTAAATTGTTGAATCCATTCTTGTTTGTCCAAATCCATTCTTTGATGGTCTAAAATTTTCTTGCTCCTTGAGTTGAGAAATTATGCTAATAATACTTTTTCATTTTCTCTTACTATGGTGGGATTTTCAAGTTCCTAATTGAAATTGTATTTGTTGTAGGACAACCAAATTTTCGAACAAATAAATTTAGGTAAGGCTGTCCACAATATTCTAAAATGGGTTTATTTCTTAGTGTCCCATATAGCTTTTAGAACAAAGAGAGAACATGGCTTTCCATGAGTATGGTTTTCACATTATTAGTCTAACTCAAGAAAAAGAGTTTTTCCAAACCCAT
Source organism: Picea mariana (assembly GCA_032191745.1). Lineage (NCBI taxonomy): Eukaryota > Viridiplantae > Streptophyta > Pinopsida > Pinales > Pinaceae > Picea > Picea mariana. Next base: position 21,986 of record JASDQU010880555.1, read on the forward strand.
TTAGAGAATGAACAATCGAAAAAGAGATGGTGAATCCTCTCCTTAACAGAAAAACATAGAGCACAACAGGAACGATCTTGAATCCCTTTTTTTTTTAAGATTTCCAGCTTTTAAGATATTCCCATGAACCATTATCCAAAAAGGGATATTAATTTTAGTGGGACTTCGTAGTACCAAACTTGATTCTAGATCACTAAGAATCGTGGAAGATGAAGAGATCAAAGGTGGTGTAGATACCCACTCTTTACATTGTAATCCCACATTCCAAAACCCTTGCAATCAGATGTGGATAGATCCCAAGGTGTGCATCCTTTTAGAGAGTCAAAGAGAAATAAGACTGATCGAAACCGATGAGGAGGAGGTGATCCAATAGAA